>JANVCG010026632.1:0-11585 GCA_025505365.1 Haliclystus inabai | reverse complement strand
CTAGGAAAGTGTTTTTAGCGATTTGAAAGAATTATATGCTGCACGCTCTAAGCAATACTCTTTTCGTCCTTATTTTAGTGTTGAGCATCCTGAAGCAAATCCCGGATTAAATGGTTACTTTTCCTATTGATTTGATCGAAAGACCGCTGCAAACTGCATTACCAGGAACTGTACGTCTAATTCAGACTTTCTCTCCCGCCTTCCCATGACAGTTTTATAAACGTCTACTGCAAACTTGTTGTTATTGAATCTCAACTGGTTCTACAGCGTGCATGAATTTTGAAAAGCATTTGTTTGCGTTCAATTGAAAAGCAAAATGGAGTGGTCTGGCTGAAACGCTCGTCTGTAAGAATCTTCATCGACCGCAGAAGACAAACCTTTCGACTGCATGCGACGCATATCTGATGATCCATGTTTGTTGTTCTCTTTAGCTAACCTCTCCTCTTCTCGTTTCAATATTATTTCAGCAGACGTTGAATTATATGCTTCTGTTTCTAGACGAAAACAATCTGTCCTCGTTAATCTTTCCACCTTGTGACTGAAACTTTGTTATGCAGCAGGATGGTAAGTCTTTGACTTTTCGTATTACGTTAGTCTGAATCGACACAACCAATAAAGAAATTCAACCGCCACGACTGGAACAATTCAGATCAAAGCTTATCGTTTCATGAGAGTTGGTATTTAGTTAGAATTTCACACAAACGAGAGAAAAACAATACATGACTGTTCTTCCAACGTGACGCATGCGTCGATCTAATTTCTTTCTTCTTATTCCTTACTAAATTGTACAGTATCATGTACAAAAATACTATCAATATCGAATCTCAGTCAATAAATTATTAAAGAAGTTGGCTAGACATGAGGCTTTTTATATTTTTCTTGCAAATACTTTGGATTGATTTTTTTGTTTTTTGAAAAAGTAACATTTATAAATATTTTTTAATTGATTTTAATTAATCTTAAGCTTCTAATCAACAGTGATTGAAATATCCTTCGTGTTCTCTGTTCTTTACAGGTAACTAATCTACAATTTCACGCGATAAACGACAAATAATGGATTTTGATATGCATGTAACTTGAACATAAATTCAGCTGGACTCCACTTCTTCAATCATATTCGACGTAAAATTTCTTTCAAAAGAGCGAAATGCTGCAATAACGAGCAATATACTGTTTTTTACATTTCTAAGTGTTATAGAATCATTTTTTTTTTATAAAGAACCAAGCTAAGGCTATAATCTAGTACAATTTTCTTTATTTTTATAGGATTTAAGAATAAGAGGTTTCAATTGAAGGATTCCTTGATCAAGAAAAATTTATTCAACCTTCATTAAAACTCTTTCAAACTTTCCAATTTCAGAGAGTTGAATATCCACATTATGTGCAGAAGACTTTTACACGGAGTACAATAAGGCTGGAACTTTGAAAATGAAACCATGCTTAAAATATTGGCAGCGTCTTGAATATTTTCAAAGAAGTACATTACCGTTAATTAATTAAGTTTCAGCTCTATAGTAAGTTTCTTACAAAAAAAAAAGTTTTAAAATAGCTCTGCTACATGTAACCCTAACCCTACATGTGTACGTTACAACATGATATCGTTCTGTTATTGATCGTTATGTCCAACGACTAAATATTAAACAAACGCGTCGTTATCGTTAATCAATGGTTGATTATTATAGTCATATCGCTCATCAAACCTAAGGAACAATCATGAATTTGCTTGTATTCAAATAGCTTATTCTCTTTAAAAGTTTTGATATAACATTTTAACAGCTGTCTCAATGTCTCATGCATTCATAACCCAATTTTCAATTCACAGGGAGCATTTTGAATCGTTCTGCAGCGGAGGCGGTTTTCAAGCTCTACACTGAAATGTTTTGGATTAATTATCTCAGCAAAGTAAATAACGACACAGTGGTATATGACGTACAAGATGAGACAGTTATGTTTTGAGTGATTTCCTCCATTATTGTGCTACTGCACGTGTAAATCTTTGAAAGAGTATTGAAGGTGGAATTAATGTCAAATCAAATGTAAATTTTACTAGTAAACTCAAGTCTCTGTTCTTAAAATTCGAACAGCATAAAAATTGTAAAGGGCCATACCGATTTTCAAGGAGTGTTTTGACTAGCGAAACACCGCAGACAAAACAGTCATCTTTGCAAATAGAGATACCGTTGGTTGATTATCTTGAGACTTGCGACATGATGGAAATACACTTTATTGAACAACTATAATTGAAACAAATTTATTTTTTAAATAATATTCCTTGAGCGGTATTTACTATTTATAGTTCTAGTAAATGTCAAGTCTGTCATATACTTTCATCATATATGTGTTGGAGATTAAGATATAATTCCAAACTGTAGTATACTTTATGTCTCTAAGGTGACAGTAATCAAAACAGATGGGATTTTGTTTGGCGAGTGCCTCGATTCCATGTAGCACGATTTAATCTACATCTTGTGATGATTGACCGGATCATTTGACACACAAACAAAAATATGGATTGAAAATTTGGATGGAAGTTGAAGTACAGTAAGTAGCCTAACCTTCGTCACAGTCCCGACGCCTCAGGAGACGGAACAGTGAGAAATTTTTAGAAAATAGAATATGTAGAGGAGACACTCTACGCATTACAATCATGGCTGGACCACGTCTGTCGATAAGAATCCATTAGGCCCTTAACTAATAGAAATTCTGTGAAGCAGAACCAGAAACGACTTCTCTAATATTTGAGTTGATTTTATAACGATAACCAATCAGAGCATAAATAATAAGAAATACATTTAATTATTATTCTTATTTTCATAGAGCATCAAAGTGTATATTGTATACGAATTTCATTTGTCAAGCGATGTAATTTATAAAATAGAATTCTGGATATATCATAAAACGCCTCTTAAATAGTTAAACGACTAATTATTATCTGCACTTGCCATTTCTTTGATATTCTGATAGATCAATCATCAGCAAACAACTGAGGTCGTATTAAGAGATGGGCTGAAATCGGGGCTGAAATATGAGGGCATTTATTCAGAGCCAGAAGAGTCACCGTGGGCTTCAATCGAAAACAGCCAGTTTGTACCACTTTTTCTTCTTTGTGAAAAGTTCAAGTCGAGCATACGCTTCCACGTGTCATTACAGCCTTCAGAGGAAACATTGTAGAAGATGCATAACAACGATAGCTGCATTCGACATGCAGGCAAACTCATTGTCGTCTGATGATAGAAAATTACTATACAACGCTTTCGAATGCCAAGAAAATTGAGACTATATTCGTCGTCAAACATCTTCAATAAAAGGCCCAATAAAAAGGTTGTTAACTTCGCGTAAAGAAGATTCTTTTCCAAAGAACATCACTCGTTCTTATGTAGACTTGTTGCTGGAGTCACCAATCATAGCAATGGTTTAGTCCCCACAGCAACCGCCGCACCAGATCTCCCTACCATCATATCCGACACAAAGGACCACGAATCATCCTCAGGGTTGTAAACCTCGATACTTGATAGAAAACGTTCACCGTCATAACCACCAAGTGCGTATAATTTATCTCTTAAAACAGCAACGTTCAATGCACTACGTCTATAATTCATAGGACTTACTAGCGTCCATTCATCTAACGTTGGGTCGTAACGTTCAGCGCTGTTTAATTGTGCTATACCATTGTAGCCACCAACTGCATACATATAACTGAATATAAAAGACATGAAAACGATCATTATACATGTACTGATCCGGCACAATGACCTACAGCTTATCGCTTGTATTGATGAAACAGCCCCACATAATAACAATTACCTCTCGTAGCGGTCACCTGTGCAATGGTCGCATTTGTAATGTTCATTGTTAATTGGAATGATAACTCAGATTGACTAGAAAATATAGATCAACCCAAATTATACTTTTGATATCATTTCTGCTGCTTTCTGATCTCGAAAACAAGAATTCTTACAGCTCTAGCATCATAAAAATTGAAATTTTGCGTTTATCCGCAATTTATTTTGTAATTGTGCGTATTGTTTTTCATAGTAATCTTAGCGATAAAAACACAGTGGTTTGCAATATTTCGAAATAATCTTATTTCATCTTCAGGCAAGTCAGCAGTGCTCAGCACTTCTACAATACCAACATATCGCTGGACAACCAAGAAATTGAGACCTACCTGACGGAGCAATTAGTCACCGACTCACTGCATTAATGTTGGTTTATTTCAACGGTATTTAGCATTTTATTATTAGTATTGTATTTTGTAAAACGTATTTTCTTCAAACGGTGATATCCGATACTTGTTAAACTATGATGCAAATGAGTAAATCATTATAAATACTTTGTAAACTTGTTAATCATTGTCTTTCTGGCTTGCATGTGAAGATGAAATAAAACAAGATCTATGTTGTATATAGATTGCAAACCACCATATTTATGGAGATGAAAATAATAATTACTTCATTGCACGTATTGTTTTTAACGATCAATTTAGATGCATACTTTCCAATTGTCGCAACACCAGCACCACTTCGAGGTGTGTTCGTTGAAGATACAAATCTCCAGGAATCAGTAGCCATTGAGTAACATTCGACACTCTGTAATCTATTTTCACCATCATAGCCACCAACTGCATATAGGTTATTACCAATAACAGCAACACCAACACCTGTGAAAGTGTTGAGAACTAACAATGTACAAAACACCATTTAATACTACACCGCTCAGAATCAACCTCGTTATAGTGATCATAAGTGATGAAAATGTTACTACCTGTTACACAAAGCGACAGACATAATTACTCTACAAACTCTGCCTGTCGCATTCGCTAGATATGTCCTGTTTGGGGTATATGTGATTGGCCTCAGATTGCTGGCCTCCTTTACGATCTGAAGTATTTTGTTGCTGTTAGAAATCCAGGAGGTCTAATTTTTGGTAACTCACACACCATGATGATGTAGCTTCTCGGTAAAATAGATGACGCTGTGAGCAAAACAATATACAATGGAGCGTGCGGATAATGGGCAGCCATAAGATAAGGAAATCTGACCAATGTGAAGAGATGACCTTTATACACAGGTTAAGTTTAATGGAAATCAATATTTTTTAACAATATAAAGTAACCATTAGAGACAATTGGCTGCACTATAGGGTGAACATTATACAAAGCTTTCACTGTGTATCACTCACCAATTCGTCTTGTTTTCATTGATGGGATAGTTATCCAACGATCACATTCAAGGTCATAATATTCTGCACTATCTAAGTGTATCATACCATCACTTCCACCGATGGCATATATTCTCGAACCAATCACACCAACACCAAGCCGATTACGAGGCACACTTAATCTAGCAACCTCACGCCATTGATTAATAAACGGATCGTAACAGTCTACACAATCTAAATCAACATTGCCGTAAATAGAATTATTGCGACCACCAATGACATAAAAACTTCCACCTACATAAAAAAAGAAGAAAAATGACATTTAGAGATTGATAACAAATTTATACACGTTATGAAGAGCTGGAGAATATTTTCTTAAAAATAGTGTAATAATTTGTGATCAAATAGAGGTTTAGGGTATGCTGTTGTGTGCAGTTATGATATCCAAATTCCAGAAGTATGGGGAACGTGTTTGTACTGAAAATTGTTCAATGTTGTCATCAAACAGGAGAGACGGGTGAAGAGATGATAAGTCATTGGGTGATGACTACGTCTACGATGCTTCAGAAAATGATGCATTTTTACAGTATAGGTTTAAGTTTGCCAAAGAAAGATATATACAGAAGCGTGAACTTGAAATGATCCCCTGGAGTGGACAAAAGGGGAAAAAATTACGGATTAGTTTTGTATTCCAATGGAGACTTATAAATTGCAATTTAAGACAGAAAAACTGTACTGCTTTGCTCGGAAAGATTTAAAACCGCAGTCGGAAAAGTTCAGAACCACGGGAGAGTTTCATAAAAGCAAGCTGAATTCAAAAATGGTCTGAAATCCGTAGAATAGAACGATGAACGCAAATTATATGAGATTCTGTTCACAATAAATTTTTACGAATACCCTGCTGCTGGTGTGTCCAATGACGCGTCTGCAGATCTTATTCCATTTTTTATTCCTTAATATCGCTTGTTATTTCATGATATGCTGTTTTCAATGTTGATAATATTTCCGCACGAGCTATTAGGCCAGTTCTATGCATTTGATTTCTGGCAATCATTTATTTGAATTATTTCTAGGTACATGTAAGTACTGTAGCATTACAATAACGGATATGGTACAAATGTATTGTTTCATTTTAATATTCTCAAACAGACAGAGAAACGATGAAATTAAGGAGTTTCTTTCTTCTGTGAATGTATTGCGAAGATAAAAATTACAGATTGAGAATGAAAAGAAAGGGAATGCCGTTCCCCCATTTAAAAATGAAAGGGGAACGGCGTTCTCCTTTGTTCCCCCGGATATCTTCACTGGTTGTGTCATCGTTGCTTAACATTATGGTCTCCCTTACTATAAGATGGATATTAGTGTTTAGGAAGAGGAAAAATTGCCATTATGAAATATGGATGATAATGGCTTAGATGGATACTAGAATAAAACCTGTATACAATGGCCAGCTACGAAAAGGAGGAAATTTGACCACTACAGAGAGGTATCTGTTATGCACAGGTCAGATTCAAGCAAAATGAAAATTTTACAACAATAAGAATTGACAATTGCAAAGGTAACTGATCTATAGGGTGGCATTTCTTAACGGGCTTACTTGTGGTTGTATAAGATAGATATAATAACACTAAGGTATTAGCCTACCTACAAATGCTGCCCCAGAACCACTTTTGGGCTGACGCATTTCAGCATATTCTGTCCATGTTTTTGTTCTAGTATCAAAGCATTCTAATGTCGAAAGAGAGTGTTTCAAATAGCCACCAGATGAAAATATCACAAGGGAATCAACAGGACAACGCATTTTATGATTTGGCATTGAAGTTGAATTCTGATAATCAAAAAGATAAGAATTACTTATTTACAGCCTAGACCTAGACCTTCTCATTTTAATTCAAACGAAACAACATGTAGGCCACTTAGTGAAAAGCAAACCAAATGAGCTTTATGAAGCTTTTTTCAGATTTTATCCTTGAAACCCCCACTTTGTGAACTGAAAAAAATAATTTTCTTCAAGGCCACTTTTCCAAGTGAATTTGTATGACGTATGGAAATACAATTTAAACAAACAAACATTGAACAAAATTCTGGATCCAGGCAATAAGCTGAAAATTCTAGCTTCAGATCTACATCAGATATTAATCAACTAATACCTGGTTTTCCACACAAATGCAAGACAAATGTTGGGCACAGCTAGCTTATAAATGAAGCATCATAAGCGATTGGCAAATTTCTTAGCTATATCATATGTGAACAGTTTGGGTTCTAGCATACTATCAAAAGAAGCTGCTCTCCAAGAAATCTTGGATTAGTTGATCTCTGTATGAGCCAACCATAGTCCTAAATGAAAGAAAATAAATAACAGGGATTTTGCCCAATATATTAAATGCTTACTATGCAAAATGCTGTGCTGTTTATAACCTACAATGAATAATAAATCAGGAATTGAAAATGCACCTCAGTTATATTTTCAATTTTTAACTGATCACAAAAGATCAACTAAGCTTCCTAACTAAAGAATCTTTACAGACTCAATTTGCCAAAAAACAACTTGGAATCTACAAGTCCATACCAAGCCAAATCATATTATTTCCCTTTCAGTTTTACCTTGAATATGCAAATAATTGCTTGCTGCATATCTATAGATAGTGGCTTTTTATCAATATCTCCAGTAGCTATCGATTCAATAAAAGATTTTGGAAGTAGGTTTACTCGAATAACAGCAAATATTTTATCGGCAAAAGAAATGCGATGGATCTCGTCGTGACAAATCCATTTAATTGCAGCCATAAAAATCTATAAATAAACAGATAAATAAGCAATATTATTGATAGGTCTACAAAGGATATGTCGCAATATATAAAATTGATGTTAATCAGCTTAGAGTCATCTACGCATTCAGAAGAGTTGAAATGATTGTTTTGCACAGCAATCTAAGCTGCCATTGGTTAATTAATTGTGGAACCAGTGGCATATGGGTGTCATATTCAGGTCACCAAAACTGAATCAATAAACTAATTAATATTGTATTAAAAAACGTCTACAAAATCTATCAATCAATGTATAAACTCCAAGCAAAAATCATGGCTTTATCTGCTCATTATCAACAATCTTATTTCATGGGATCCTATGCTGTTTCCAAAAGAGCTTGGGATCCTCAACTGTTTCCAAGGGAGTTGAAAAGTTGAATGGCCAATCTCTAGTAAATTGTTGGTTCTGAAACTACAGATGATGAGATTACACCAGGAAGGTTTCATGTAGACTATACTCCTTCTTAAGGAGGTGGAAAATCTAAGACAGGTTTTGAGCTACCCATGAAATCCCATCAACCTGATCAATCAAAATGCCAACATGCCAACCACAGTATTTTCCAATCCTTAGGCTAATCGGGATGTTTTGGATAGAAGAATAAGGAAACAGACAAAGAACAAAAATAGAATCCAAAAATGGATCCGGCATGAAATAAGCTTTCATAATTGGAAGCTTACGATATTTCACTAACCAGATTTACCTGCTAAAAAAACAAAATTATTGCGATTTCTGCAGGATCGCAACAGCAATTTTCTCAGTTTTCGTTTGGCTACAGTAGTTCTTACCACATTGACAGCATAAAGTCATACTGATTTTCTTGGAAGTTGTATCAAGGAATCCAAGAATGGAAGGTGAATATTTGTTGGTGAGCGTAGCAAGGGAAATTTTTGAAGGTCATGTTGTTATTATCAGAGAATCCACCTTTTCAGGGCATGGTGGCTTGAGATGTTAGAAGGAAGAAAGTTTAACATGATTTTATCCTAATGAAATAGGTGACAGCCCTAAAAATGGTAACTTTCCTTATGAAGTAGCCCTACTTTATGATGGCCTGTTGTTACGATTCTCTTCTCTACGGCAATGCTAGTGGAAACAGAAGTGACAAAACACAAATCAAATATTACTATAACACTGGTTATTTCTCGTTCAAACATGATATTTGGTATCACATACCATCTCTATTGCATCCACATTGAAGTTCTGTACGTTCTTTACTGTACAAATTGCGTTTCAAAGATAAATTTTGTAGAAAAAAATTTTTAGACCTATTGCATCCTTGACAAGAATCAAAAGCGCAAAGGTTGGTGTGACTGCATTATAATCGTCATGACATGGTAAAATGGGTTCTTGATATCACAATTCACTCGCCCAAAATCTTTGGCACTTAAGCAGTGCTTTGGGAGTATTTTTATTGCTGGATGCCAGACTGAACAATTCAAGACAATTTTCAAATATTTGAACTGCTTTTATCATGATTTAATAGCATTTTAGCCAAGATAATTTGAGCAAAATTAGCTGCCCGCTCAAGATATTGAGGCCCACACAACACATATTTCAGTTGGGGCTGGATAGATGTATCATGTATTGCAGATACTTTTTGAGCAAATATGCTGAAAACTGTTTCAAATCACAATAAAAATTGATAAACCGTTGCATCTGAAAAATTTTCTTGAAACTTTACAAAACGGACATACAACCTTAGTAAAAGAATTCAAATTCGGCACGCAGTAAATGCCAAACTTTGCAGGCTGGAACTCGACTTGCTATCTAGAAATCACATCATAGATTTTTCACTTATAGCACTGGAAACAAAGCAAATATATGTGATGATACCTCAAAAACCACTTCTGGATATTATCGCGTCGGTTCAAATCCTTACCTCGCTTTCTGATTTGACACATAAACCATCACGCTTTAGGTAGTTGATCAATTTATCAACGGAAAGCTGCAAGAACTCTTCATGGTTAACCACTCTTGTGAAATATCGATCACAATACTTTTTAGCTTCTTCATTCAATAAATGGCATTCGTGTAGTTCAGCAAAGCTGCATATACCCAAACAATTACTGGCATCCAATTGACTCTCTAAAAATTCACAACAAGCTGTAATTGCAGGTGAAAGTTGTAAGATGCAAGCCACTGGTAATAAAGATTGTACATTCTTTTCATTAACACATAGGCAGGCAGTGTAAGCAAATGTTATTACTGTTTTAACAGCATCTGGGTCCATGCCATTGAGTGTTACCTCGGAATCCAAAACTTCTTTCAAACCGCTTGTAAACATTGCATGAAAATATGGGATAGAGGCAGCTAGTACAAGTTTATGGGCTGCTATACGCTGGTTTTTAACATTAATAACAACATCACATAAATAATTCTGCTTCCATAGCTCATTGATTGATTTGAACGATTCAATTACTTGACCTTCTGTGAAATCAAATTCGATATTTGATTCTGAAACTGTTGATACGACCGCCATCTTGATTATTCAGAATGAGGGTCACCCATGTAGACATATTGGTCTAAAACACAGTAGGTGTGGCTGATAGGGGAACATGATAAAGAACCTCTGCACTCCCAGCACAAAATCTATTCTTTTCGTGCAATGATAGAAAATATTTTTTTCAACTGTTGGAACTTATTTGAACATACAATTCAATCAAGTTTGGAGCTTGAAGAGCACTTAAAAACAGCTGAGGCAGTTAGCACGGCTTTTTCTATTTATTATTCATAGATTGTTAGGAAATTGAAAAATTGTACTCCAAAGTTTCCAAATGGTAATAGACTTTAACCCAACAAACGTTATATCTTTTCACTCATGATCGAAATTCATCATTTGGTCAAATTTACAAGTTGATGAATAAAAATAAGTTGATTAAAAAAATAACAACATTACACATAACGTGCTAGCTTTGATAATATCTTTATAATTATACCTTTTATATACATTATATATTATGGATTGAAACAAGAATGATTCAATCTTTATTGTAATCGGATTTTCTCCGGATATCTTTGTACAGCAGACGCGTCATCTTTTTTGACCATCGAAATTGTAGATGCCAAGGACAGAGCAAATCATTCTCCGCATAAGATCGAGAGAGCATTGGGTTTCGCTTCAACGCCCAAATGGATACTCGCTCACAGCTTTGATCGTAGAATATTCTTTCACGTTATGTTACAAAGGTAAATCTCTGGATCCGTATTTCGTATCGATCACCGTTCAACCATCTTCACTCCCAATGTTTAAATAACTTGCCAACTGCCCTTACTTAGCAATAGGCAATTCGACAAATACCGTTTTGTCTGATAAGTTTTGAATTGATTTCTTCTAGAACAGATCTGTATGTGTTATTGTACATATTATTATCATTTTCCTGCTTTGAAGATGATAATTGATTCATATTGCAATCTAAACTCAATTTTGATGTTTTTCTTAATTCATTACATGATTCCATTGAATTTTCAATCTTTCTTTTGATTGGATTGTACCTCGACAATCTTTTTACATTTTTGCGTTTCTTTTGCTTTCTAGACTTTTCCTGGAGCTGTCTCTCGTTTGAATTACTACCCTGAAATTAAATTAGAAACAAAAAAGTCTTGGCATTAGTTGTAGAACG
>JANVCG010026621.1:0-11587 GCA_025505365.1 Haliclystus inabai | reverse complement strand
GTTAAAATCAATCCAATGTTGAAATCAATTCAATGTTAAAATCAATCCAATGTTGAAATCAATTCAATGTTAAAATCTATTCAATGTCAAAATCAATCCAATGTTGAAATCAATTCAATGTTAAAATCAATTCAATGTTAAAATCAATTCAATGTCATAATCAATCCAATGTTGAAATCAATTCAATGTTGAAATCAATTCAATGTTAAAATCAATTCAATGTTAAAATCAATTCAATGTTAAAATCAATTCAATGTCAAAATCAATCCAATGTTGAAATCAATTCAATGTTGAAATCAATTCAATGTTAAAATCAATCCAATGTCAAAATCAATCCAATGTTGAAATCAATTCAATGTTGAAATCAATTTAATGTTAAAATCAATCCAATGTTTAAATCAGTTCATAGCCCTTATTAGAAATTCAAAGCTATCGATAAAGCTTCAATATAAATATCTATCCCTAAACTTGAGGAAAAGCGATGTACATCAATCTGCCCTGCTATTGCTCTGGAAATATCATCTTCATTTGGTACTGCCTCCATTTCAACGAAAACGTGGTTAGGTGAATCTTCAAATTGTACCAATGGACCATTAGCGTCATTTCCATCAAATGCTGTATCGTCTATCGGATCTTCATCAACCCCTTGGTTCGACAACGGATTCCGTGGATCAATCGTCTCTTCTTGCCCACAATTGATCAGGAGTTCGGTTGCGTTCTGTTGTTACACGATGATTGTTAAAAGTGTTTTTGAACTCCCTCAAGGCGTTATATAAGCTAGGTAAAAAAATTGTATGCAATACCGACAAATGTAGTGGATTGTCAACATCTAATAAACCATTCTGCTCCTTTTCATTCTCCAGCAATGTTTCATCGTAGGCTCTATTTTGATATTGAGTAAGATCATTTCGAATTCTTCTAAGTAATGAAACTATTTGATTTAGTTGACCAAGCAAGAGAGATATGCAGGAGATATTTTCCAGGCTGCTGTTATGTCCAAATCTATCTAAACACTCCTCAACCCTTTGCAGTGATAATCGTAAGCTTGAAAAGAGTGCATCACCAAATTCCTCTACATCACTCATTATCTCAAAAAAAAATTCTTAGTGATGGATTTTCTTCATATATTGATGCGACACTTTACTTCTATCTTTCAATTTAAAACGTTTTTTTCTTTCAATTGAAATCGTTATCAAATGCTAAAACATAACAATTTGAGTCTGCATTATAAATCTTCTAACAATCCACGTAAAATGCATAATCTGAGCTACGCCAAGATTATTCTTCTGTTACCTTTGGCATTTGTAACTGTGTTTCCCAGCTACTAGGTCTTACTTAGCCGCACACTAGACTCCTAAATAGAAACATACTGGTTTACAAACTAGTAAATTATAGGCAATACCTCCGCTGCCCCAAGGAGATAACGTGTAATTAGTAAGGTCAAAACTGAGACACTGAGATAAGACGAAAGCAACAAATATAAGCACGGTGGCATTCTCATTGTCGTTATGTAAACTAATTATTAAGGACAGACATAAAAACATAATTGATACAGTTGATATGACTATATTACAAGATTAACAAAATATTAAGAGTATAGATAATCAATTACCTTAGGTGTTCGCTCGAGGTACTCACGTCTACAAGCGTAACGAACGGTGTTTTAAGGACTGACAGCAAAACGAAATTTCCTGATAATATTTCCCGCCCTTTAAAACTGTCGATTCATCATTCCACGTCACAAACTCGTAAAACTTTGATTTGGGTATTTGATAATTAGATGAAAAATTTGTGTTATATCGATCTTGAATGTTGTATCCTAATATTATTATTGGATATTGAATTTCACTCGAGATCTGAATGAATGAAATCGGATTAGAGAGTCCATTGAATCCTAGAGGATGTTTGTAGAGGAATTTTAAAAGAATTGCCAAGGTTTATAGATAATAATTGCGATAATTCAGGATGATAAATTACTGATCAGTTAGGCTGTAATGACAATGATGCAAAACAATAAGGAAAACAATTGAACAATTTCAATATTGTTCTTCCATCATGTACAGTCGAAACGTCGTCTAGTAAAAAGACAACTTTCAGATTTAAGTAACAAAATCGCTCAAACAATAAAACCAGTATTTACAAAGCGAAAAATTTAAAGAATTTTGAGAATGTATGAAGAAAAACGGGCTCTTTATTCTCCTCAGTGTGTTGTTTATACTTTTAAATGTGATTCGTTTGAAGGGAGTTATGTCGGATAAACTTGCCGACACTTACATCGAAACACTGACGAACATCAGAAAAAAAGTTGAACAATTCACTTTCATAAAACTGAACATCACAAAAAAAATGTTTCACAAAACAATTTCGAGGTTTTGAAAAAAAAGTGAAGACAACTACAATTGCCTTGTTCAAAAATGCTTGCGGTTATAGGCGATTATATTTTTTGATAGTCATCAAGGTGTGTGTGAGTACTTTTTCGATAATTATTCAGGATTGAAATTTCGATACCATTGGTGGTCAGACGTTTAATATTGATACATTTGATAATCTTGAGAAGCTAGAAATTCCTGTTTCAACATTCTATTATTTCACTCATTTCCATTGTGTTATTCTTATCACTATCAGTTTCAAAGTTTTAAATTGCAGTAAATACAATCTTTATCTATCAAGATACTACTTCTTTAATAAACAAATTACTCCTAACGTCTGTGTCTACAGGTTTCTAAACAGTAAAACTCTTGCATATTCGAAACTGTCAGTCTCACAATTTAGTGTTGACCGCAGCTGTACGTTATTGAACTACCTCTTCTAAGTAAAGTTTGGAGAATTGCTAGAGTTACAATAATTTCATTCTCAAATTTCTGGCTTGATAGTAGTTTCATACATAATATTCTGGATGATGGTAAAATTACAAGTATAGTTTAAGAAATTTTCAAATATAAGACTATGGATTAGTGCATTCTTGACTAATTAAGAGCAAACATATGCCATTTGTGCCATTTGCTAACACGTGCTCTCAGTTGTTGAAAAAATTAAAAGGATTAATACAACTATAATATTGGCTTGCATGAGCGTGACGTAAAGAAGCTTGCCAATCTAGAACGTTGGATATCTCGAGCTACGATGGGATTTTAAAATCGATAATGATAATTGAACTAAATAATAAAAGATCCAACAAAAGTTTGAATTACCATTTTGGAACGTTTCTTAAGATTGATTTTTTCAAAATTTTAAAGGTATGATTCAGATTTCAGTTGCTCTGTCAATTCTAATCTTGACGGCCTGAACAAACGTAATTTAGGTTTTTTCTAGCACAAAGCTACTTTTCAAAGCGAAATAAATTGAAATTGAATCGGTAAATCATACTAAATTGCTACCCTAATTATAATTACTTGCATCTACTTTAATTCGCCAATACAGAACGTAACAGCTGGCTAACAAATTCATTTATAAATACATTTCGTACATATTCCTTTCTCATTATACTCCTTGGCGATTTACATCTATTGAACCTTGCTAAGACTCATATTTCGGATCATACAAATCAAGGATCACGTCGCCTCGCATTAAACCAGCCTCTCTTTGGTTAGTAGACACACAACTGCTTCCTGCGCTGTAGGTATCTCTTCATTATTGTACGTACATATAAATTCCATGTATAAATTCTCAATTTGATGTGATTCTTACTCTGCTCTTTGTTAACCTTGCCGTCAATAAAACATATTTCACATTATCAAAACACATTCTGTCACTCGGTGTGTCCGCTATCTGTACAAATTTTCGTTATTGTTTCAGGCTGAAGTTTATTAAATCTAACCATAACTTAGCAGTCCTTTCCAGAGAGTTACTGCAAGTAATTTCAAACCCTTGATAGCTCGTTAGAAGTCCGTCATTAAACACAAGTTCCTAAATCTTCTATCATTCATATAGTACTTAAAGCTAGAAAGAGAATAAAATGAACCCTACAACGCCTCCAAATCGTTGACTAGCTATCTACCAATTTCTTAAGGATACAATGTAAGTAGCAATTGATTTTCCAACCTATGAACGTATCGAAAAGCTACTTACAAGTCTCAACAATCAGATGATATGATGTTCTTCGGTTATACAAATTGGGCAAGCATCATAATAGAATTTTGAAGCGAAACCTGACCCCCGAGACATAAGCTAAACCTATTGGTCTATTATAGTTCCTCCTTAACACTTCTCTGCCTGAAGCAAAATTCCGAACCTTTAATTATAATCAATTAATCAGCAAACTACAATTTCATCATGTGAAGCTTGACCAAAATTTTTTTACACACTGAAAAACGAAACCGAAACTCATTTATGAACGTTGCATTTTGTCATTTGAAATGATAATTGTGTAACGGAAATAATAAATTGAGAGCAAATGTAGAATTCTGTTAACACATATCCAGACGTTGCATTCATCGCGAATACGTTACTAGGCTAGTTATAATTATTTTATTAAATATTGTTACTAGTTACACACTGCTGTTTTGGCTTTGTGCTTCCGGAGAATCGTCGAGAAAAAGACACAGGATTTCGTAAGTAAAATATTACAGTATTTTAGATATTAATGCTTACTAATAGTAAATGGCTCAAATTTTGGTATGTCAAATTACCAGAGTTTACGAACGTTGAATCATTTCCAGTGGAACAATGTGGTGCATACCTGAGCTTTGATCTGTTTCAACTAGATACCTATCAACCTAGAACTAACACCATATACAGTGCTAATAAAAACAATAATCGAGAAGTAGATAGCATTCCATTAAGGTCAAGTCGCTGTCAACAACCTTATTCAACTTGTAATATAAATTCGGTAAAAAAGAAATTTTTACAAACATGAACGACTGATGTCACAAATTCATAGTTCTAGATCGAAAACAACAGCATCAGACGAAGCATAAAATTGGTACAAGACTACCTAAATAAAAGTGGCAATAAGAGTAGAGTACCAGACAACCAGTACCACACAACTACAAAGGGTAGACAAGCCTTCTTCATCTGCAACACGAGTAACTTTTGGTAAAGAGACATTAAACGATAATAAACAGCAAGGCGTGACAATTCTTCTTGGAGCCAGAAATACATTAAACACACGTTCAAACGTTATTATAGCAAAATGGGAAACAGAATCAGATTCTAACAATTTTAATACACAAAAAAACAATGATGATAATTCTATTGACGCATAGTAGGCAAATTTAGCGAAAATAATTTCGTAAACATATCACTGATACTAGTATATGGTAAGATATAGTAACGCACAATTAGGCAATGTGCTAAATGAGGTTATCATTCACAATTAGAGACTTTGATGGCAATCCTTTTGACAAGCAGAATAATATGAACTCATTAAATGATATTTGCTAATTAACTCATGGAAAGATCTTGCTTTATGTTCTTCTTTAAGACTTGCAGTCGCTTTTCTTTCCAATATAAACTGCTTACGCTTCGTTGGCCTCTGAGCTATTGCGTATGTAATTGATGACGAGTTAATATCCGAGTAATAATTTCAATTGTTCAAGTGCACATGTGCATGCATTTAATTGATAGTAAAATTCTTGTAAGCCTCTACTGCCTTTTCGTTATGTAGTGATTGCTTTTATTAATCCACTAACTACAGTCCTTGAATTTAAAGATTTGAACCAAATATGTCTTTCATTTGATTAAATCCTGTGACATAGGCAACACAAGCGTTGCGATCATAATCTGGTTTATATTGAGAAGAAATGCGACTGCTTGCAATGAGCATTGAGAAAAATCTACAGCAAAAGCCAATAAATGAGCTAATAAAATCCTGTATATGAAAAGGAACGGAATCAAAGTCACTAATTGTTAATCATAGCCTCGTTTAGCGTGTTGCCCATCTGTGCGTTACTATGACGTCAGTCATCATTTTAATGTTTGTAAAATTTCATTTTCACCCAATTTATCAAACGAGTGAAATATTATAGAAAGTTCGGCGCGACAAATGAAAGTAGGGGGAACACATTTTTAAGGGAAGACTAAAACAACAGGAGGTTTGCTTAACCAAAAGGGCCGAAAAATGGCTTTTTAAACATTTCTTTTTGAGGTTGTGGCTTGCTGACGACGCCTGTGTAGCGACGTGTATTTAGTATGATATCTACTTCAGAGATTGCACTTATTAGTTTTATCTTGATGCATATCTGGTTGAAAGGGATTACGGCTTGATAGTATTTAACAACTTACAGTCCTCACACAAAAAAGGAAGCGGAACATCGCTCTTGAAAGTAAATTGGTGTTGTAAGGATGCCCTAAACGAACATCAAATTACTGCCTAGTCCAAGTAGGCTTAATCTTTCTAGAATCATTAAGAATTTATCATATTTTGCTGTTGTGTAAGATATTTATTTCTTCAAATTGTTTAATATCCAGTATTAGCATACTTGAGAAACTTCTGGCTTTCAAAGTGAACAATGAGTCAATACTCATTGGAAAAAGCTGCTGGAGTTCTCAGTCGTGTTTCATCGGAATTGCTAGAAATGTCATCTTCATCTTCAACAGCCACTCGATTGGAGACGTCATCCATCAAAATGCAACCTCATCATCCAGTACTATCATCTTCCACTACATTTTCTATGGCAAGGGCGATGCTAAACGATTTTAATCAGATGATTCAAAGCAGTGCGAGAGGAGGTGTCTATCAACGCATTAATATTGCAGAGCGTTTGCGTAGTAGAAGCAGCAGAATAATGAATACCAGTTCCTCCACTCCATACACAACTGGTAAGACTATGAAACAGAAGAGTAACGAAAAGGTGTTTATGGTTTGTCTTATTCGACCAAGTGATAATCTTCATGATTAGGATTACACCCGAGACAATTTGAAGCAAGATTCGATCATTGCCGAATGCATGATCAAAGTAAGTGAGGGGAGTAAAGAGAGTGAGATTAGGGAATAAATAGCGAATGCACCGAAGACTTGTATTCAACTTATTCATGCAGATCATTTTGACTCGTTCAAGTGAAAAGAAAATGTCTTAGTAAACCACAATTACCTGAAGGCATGGAATACGATTTTCAAATGGTCACAACATTGGCTGATGCGGGTGCCCTCTATGTTAGACTGCGTTCACAGTATTCATACACCTTAGTAGGAGATTTTCCAGACAGCGATTTGCAGCAGCACATCAATATTGAGAGTCCCGTTTCACAATTGCTCTACCAAATGGAAGGTAAATTGATTTGATATCATGAATGCTATCAAGTGCCAATTTTGAGTGTTTCAAGTGATCTTAGTTTAGCTTAGGAATATTATTATCAATCGTACCCAATGGATGTATCACTGGAAGACTTGGTTCTGCCCTTGAGTCTATGAAACACTTACGTGATTTGATTTTATGCTACTCTATTAATAAATTTTCCCATAATAAGCGTGTATAGTTTTCTAGAGTTTTACCAGGAGGCTTTTATTCAATTTCCGTATTTTGAAAAATACTTTCCCATACTATAATGTCTATTTTTCACTTTATTTTAGCTTGTACTGGGATCCAAAGTGACAGTGATAAGCCTTCTATCTTTGCGCAAGATGACAATTCAAATGGTCCATCTGAATCTAGTAAGAATGTAGCTTATTTAGCAGTATTTTGGATAGGGGTATATTTATGTGTGATGCTTATTGTAATGAGAAATATGAACAGCATTTCAAAGTTTTTTAAATGATAACGAAGAAACAGTTTTTCGGGAAGCACTTCTACTCGAATAATGTTTAAATTTAAGCTTTTCACCCATATCAATAGACACTCTGCTTCTATAAATCTCTTTTTATGTTATATATTTACCATTGGCTTTAATCAATTTGATTATGTTTTACCCATTAGATATCTTTCCAGGTGAAGAAGTTGCAATAGATCCATGCGTCATGGGAATCGTCGATCGAATAAGAGAATGTGAACTGAGTGACCCAGTGGATATTCTGAGGGTGATACGAGATTCGTTACATCGAGGTAGAGAGTTGGATCCCACTGAAGGAGATAACGATGCGGGGGAAACTAATGTTATTGTGATCGACAGGCAAAGGATACTTGTCTCAACTCTTTCCGAAATGGAGTTTGTTACGGATATCAGAGTAACATTTAAGGTACAATTTCTACTTCAATTATTTTATACCCTTGAATCTTTACAATGTTTTATGTTCTGGGGTTCGGTGTAACAATGCCTAATTATTCCTAAAATGAGCATTGCATTCGAGCATTGAGCACATATTAGGCAAATGTTTAGAGTATGTTGTAAAAATCCGATATTGTCAGTATTTGGTCTCCTTAAATCATAAATAATCGGGTAAATTATACGTACTTTACGAGGAACATTTAAGCCGCCAATGTGATATCCTTAAAATAGTACTTAAAGAAATAATGTATAGTGCCTTCATTGTTTCCGAAGATAATGTCTTTACTCATTGCCATGAACTACTTGATTTACAATACTATACTTTTTGTAGGTAATTTTCATCGGTGAACAGGCTATAGATTCTGGAGGACCACGCAGGGAGTGGTTGCTTTTGGCATCAATGAAAATAGCAGAGGTTTACTTCCAGGACAAGTTGGTAGAAAATCGCACCAGCGATTACTTTGAAATAGGTAGACTGTTGGCAGTCTTCCTAATTCAGGACGGATCACTTCTGAAATTCATGGACAAAACCGTATTGGAACATTTATTTGATAAAAACTCGAATGAAAGATGCCTCCAACAAGTATCACGTGGATTAGATAGTGTAGAGCTGGGTGCTATCTTTAAAAAGCTCCAGTCCTGCAATATCTTTTCGAGACGTCTATTAGTACAATGGTGACTGGATCAAAATTACTAGAGCTGTTAAGCCCTGTTTTTGCGGAAGCCTGTTCCAGCCCCGAAAATAGAGAGAAAGAATTGTATGGCATGTTTGTTAAATATTTGCGATTGGTTGACGCTAATAAGCGTAAATTTCAGGGGGAAAACATTTGTGCTGGTGACATTCTGGTCTTTATCACGGGTTCCAACGAAGAACTACTGCATGGTTATACAACGCTGCGCTCTATAAGATTCACAGACTTGAACAAAAGGATGTTAACAACTTCAACGGATAAGGTAAAAGTAAGTATCCTATTAGAAGTTATGTAACATTGAGTGTTTAGTTCTTAAAATCTCTAAAATTAATTGCTTTAACGTATTCATTCGGTGTGTCTTTGACAATGATTAGCATGTTCCACTTTCGTTGTTTAAGAAAAAATAAGGATACATTAGAAAAATTAGCAAAGATGGCAGACATTTCTTTATTGCTAGAAACTGTTACTTAACTTTATCTCACTTGTTCTAAGCAATTAATTATTTAACCTTTTATTCCCTCACATTCAAAATAATTTATTTATATCTCTACTCTTTAGATATTATCGTAACTAATTTGATTCTACATTGTTAGCGTGACAGCCGACTAGAACTAGACTTCAACATTGAATTGATTTCAACATTGGATTGATTTTGACATTGGATGGATTTTGTGATTGAATTGAGTATTAAATTGGAGAAAAGATTATGTAAAAAATAGTATGTGTGCAATGCGTCGAATAAGATTTTAGATTGATCAGATTACAAAAGCTGAAATATTCGATCATGTTTAAACATAATACTTCTGGAACGATTTCTGCACACCAATTTGCAAATCAAAACACTTCTCCAATTACATAGAAATGAGTACTTGTCAACCCGATCCAAAGCAGCGTGATTTTTGAACAATGAATAACATGTCAAAACTTGTCTACTTGTGTAGGATTTTGTTTGCGATGAAGTTACTATTTTCAACCTTCCGTATTCCGAGATGTAAACTACAAAAGTATCGCTTTTAGTATTCAGATGGTTGGTGATGAGCAGTGTGTATTGTGCTAGCAAGTGATACGCTATTTACTTTAATAAAAAATCGATTGGGTTCCAAATCATTTCCCAATCGATGAGTGGTTGCTGGCAAGGTTCATGTTAGAGTTCATAAAATAGTGTTTTAATGTTCGAGCTACAAATTCAATAGATAACAAAAAAAAATGTAATGGCATCCATAATTTTCAGCTTCGAGTTTGATATTTTTTGTCTTTCATAAGCCACAATAAAGGTGCAAGAGGAAATGATAGTTGAACGACTAATAAAAATATTGAGTCTTCAA
Source organism: Haliclystus inabai (assembly GCA_025505365.1). NCBI lineage: Eukaryota > Metazoa > Cnidaria > Staurozoa > Stauromedusae > Haliclystidae > Haliclystus > Haliclystus inabai. The sequence goes on along the minus strand of JANVCG010026621.1, from coordinate 1,428 downwards.
GCCGTTCTACTGATTATCAAAATTTGGAGTGTCCATATTTCTCTATTGTCGACATTATGTGCACCAACGATAAAAACCTAGCAGCTCAAGGGACGGCTTAACCAAACCAATCTTTGTTCTGAATGGGTTAGTTCGTAGTTTCCATGTTGTTTTTGTAAAATTGATAATATCATAATTAGCTCAGATCAGAATAATCGTATTTCAACCTTCTTGCAGCTTTTAACATTGAAGTTCAAGCTTGAGGAAATGAGGTTTGGAGCGTGTTTCCATTGAAAGTCTGTGCTGGTCCTAGGTCACTGCGATGATACTAATTCAGGAATATGTAAAGGCAATCCAGATTTGCGTCAATCTATAGTTAAAATAAGCACCCTAGATTCCTTGTAATCGGGGATGTTAAGGTTACTTTTTCAAAGTAGCTAGTTACCGTTACCATTAGTTTTACAAAATAGTAAATAGCTACTTCCCAACTTCTTCTGATATTATCTAGAACATATATTCGAGTCGTGGTATTTCTGTTAGTTTAGATTAAATTAATGATAATTATTACTTTTTTAATTGAATTTCAAACCTTTATATTATATTTTGTATCACCTGAGGAACCTCCTGAAAATCATCAAGGATCAGTGAGGTTTTCCTCCTGAAATATTAAATAGATAAAAAGAAAAAAAAAATAACCTGGAGAGAAAGATTTATAATGTCATGAGCAGAGTTTTGATAACAATTTGCACAAGATTTGCTATGATGGAAGCTGTAGCTGGGGACAGTTTCTTGACACTCATTTTTTTAGTGGTAATTACAATTTCAGATGACAGAACAACAACATAACATTAAAGGGTTCCTACACGGCAGCCGTGTTTGCGTTCTCTGATCCTTGCACGGGGGATGTTGGGAGACACGAGAAAGAATCAGAAAACACGAGCCCGTAGGGCGAGTGTTTTTAAGCGTTCGAGTGTCTCCCAACATCCAAAGTGCAAGGATCAGAGTGGCCAAACACAAGGCTGCCGTGCAGGAATCCTTTTGTGAAACAAAACATTTTTAAAATATTTTAAATTAATTTATTATTTATGTCTTCTGTTGATCAAATCAATTTTCTCCATTAAATCCTCACGTCTTCGTGATTTTTGTTTCTTGTCGAATGAATGCAGAGCTAAAAATTTCGAATTAAGACAGAGGTCCATTTTCGAACCATTATTCTGACGATCTCGATACTCTCAATTCCGGTGATCTGCAAGCTGTATTCTTGTTTAGTTTTGCTAAGCAAATTATCCATCATAAATCAAACAGTGACAGGCAGATGAACGATTGTTTATGTTCTTATCTTACAACGTAATGTCGAATATATACAGTATTCCAGTAATATAAACAGGATTCATTTAATCATTTATTTGATCTGGAATTATCTACAATTTGAAAGGGCTCCCTTGTCTC
>JANVCG010026599.1:0-11594 GCA_025505365.1 Haliclystus inabai | reverse complement strand
TAGCCCAGTCTCCAGGGGCGGCAAAATAAATTTAAATTTTGATCTCGGGGGCGCAGCTGCCATGCTTTGCAGACCTGGTCACGACAAATCAATTTAATCAACCCAACAATAACGTTCAATGTTCGTTTGAAATGTTCAGCGATTCAAAAAGGCGTAATACGTACGGATCTTAGTTTATATTTGTGGAATTCCCTCCTGTTGACCCTTAACAGTATGGACCTACTGACCTGCCTTTCTCCTCTGCAAAAATTTAGAACTACCAACCAGCTGGTTTGGTTCTGATCTGATCAATGCAGTGATATTAAATATCATGCTCTCTATAGAAAGTTTTCATCTTCTCATTCATCCTTTCAAAGGAAATGCTTTTGTTTTTCTATAATGTATTAGTCTCTTTATTGGCATCCCAGACATAGTTTATTGTCTTAGCAAATTTGAGACCTCCACTTGCAGCAATTGTATTCACTTCTCCATTTTGATTTGCTCCTGGGACAGGGGGCGCAGCCCTGTCGGTTTGCCGAAGGCGTGGTTCGGCCTTGTCCGATTGTGAAGAGTCTAGGAGATTCAAGGAACACGATGTTTCTTCGGCCTCTTTGGACCTTTTAGACCTAGGCGGAAAACTCATTCGCAAACAACCAAGAGGGGCTTTGAGAGATACCAACCACCATTGTCTTGTCCCTTGCTACTTCATGTCTGAATCTTCAAAGTGTGTGTGGGTAGCCAACTTGGTTCATAGCACTAGCTCATCACTGTTTACCACAAACTAGCTGTTTTATCAACTTCATAAGTTGAAATTTTCAATATTCAGTATATTTCAGGCCATGCTATCACTTGAACATCCAGAGTCCTATAAATAAGTTTTCACTTACGTGGTAACTCGCGCAACGTCCGGGCCAAATTGCTCGTAATATTCGTGATGGCACTAACTCTGCCATTCCAGCATTGCACGTCACTGGCTCAAAACAATGTGTATTTTTGGTATTGAAATGTGAACCAGGTACAAGTACATCACAAATCGACTAACTGCTTGCCTGTTTGTAATACAATTTGTATCTTGCTTGCATCCTGTAATCAGAAAATTTGTATACAATCGCATGTCCCCTATCCGATACCCCAACTGGTTCCCCATTCTGTACTACAAAATGGCGGATTTGGAGATGTGGTTTTATTCATCGCAGTTTAAGTGGAATTGCGTTCATAAGGCTGCATAGATTATGATTTCAAGACTACAATCTGTTATTAAATAATCGAATTTTACAGTTTAGATGTAACTGAGAGTTGTCAGTGAAACTTTTGGCAGTTCCATGGAAGATCTTGAAAGGAAATCTAGAGCAGAGATTAATCCATCTCAGAAACGGACAAATGGCGGTGGCGGTTTAACTTGGGTCGAAGCAGCAAAAGTGGTAAGTGAAGCTCACTTAAAATAATTAGTTAGCTACATAGCGTAAATCATCATACTGTGTTGTAACATGCCAGAAAGAAGGGCTAGTGGGTCTGGAATAATGAGGGAGTCGAAGTCCAATTGAAATGTTGGTCAAATTCTCTTGAAGTCCTTCTTCAGAAGTATGAATGTCTACTAGAGATATTAACGAATTGACATTTTAATTTGCATTAGCTAACAATAAAAAATGTGTGTAGATTTTCGATTAACATACCAGAAAATGTGTCTTGTAGTGATAAGAAAATCAGGAGCCCTTGCCCTAATATTGAATTGTTATTGTTGGACATTCATTGACAGTAATATTGTTAATAAGGGTGATGACGGTGTTTGTTTGAAAGTTTACTGTTTTTCATTCTGTCCTTGTTGTGTTGGCTCTTCACTCTCATAATTTTTTCCTCACTCCCCCTTCTACTGCATTCATGTTTACATATTCCAAACAAGTGGATGGACAATCTATAGGACTGATGGCATTTTTGGTGAATGATGTAATTTCAAGTTTATGCTACCGTGAGCATTGCATGGTCTAGGTTAACAATTCACATGTATTAAAATCCATTGACAATGTTATACAATATGTAGTTTAAAATCTGAAGCATATAACACAAAGAGCATGCAGTAGGCCTACAAGTCACCATTGAAACCAAGCATCAACAACACTTTCATGTCAATAGAATTCCTGATATACATTAATAGCCATATAAGACTGAGGAACTGCAAAGAACACTTTGGTTTGATCTCTCTAATTACTAAGATAACTGAGGTCTCTTAACGGATAAGTACCGCGTTGCAACTTGGAAACCATCATCTGGATCTAAATGCAATCTCATGTAACAATAGAGCTCCTTATAACCAGAGATGAACTCAGCATACATGAAGCTGATAGCAATGAAACGGGATTTATCAGCATAAAGCTTGAGACAGACGAAACTCGTTTTGAAACATGCGCCACTTGAATGAAAATCATGATGAGCAAAACCGATATATTAAACTTCCAGCCTTTAGTCAATACAAAAGATATTTGGAAGTTGGGCTTGGTTGGGGGGAGCTTTGCTTAGTGCATGTTCATAAAGTATGTAGTTAGGTATATGTGTAGTAGGCTAAATGAGGCCTGTCACCACCCCCACCGATCTAAGTGCCAGTCACACTTTTAAGTCAATGGAATTGCCTACATACTTACCATACATAATTGGGAGCAGATTGGGTGTACATAGAGCATATGACCTAGTTGAAGTCTTTGTAGTGTTGTTATAGATCATTGAAGTATAACCATCCCGACATGTTGCGTGTAGTAAAAAGAGTTGGGTAGCCTAGTTTCATTGTTACGTAAGTTGTGTAGCATTAGTAGCAAAAGACAGAACGACTTGAAGACATGAGTGAGTGCCTGATTAATGAACTTGTTGCGGTTTGAGTAGACAAATCAAATTTTACTTACAATTACAAGTTATAGTTTCATTTACAAGTTGGGAGCGCTGTTTACTAACATTGCTGATTTCTGCTGATGTGGCTTTCTGTCGATTGTTGTTCACCTTACAGCGGTATTGATTTACATATGACTTTAATGACTTTACATTAAATTAAAGGACTATTTATACAGTTTAAAGGCTAATGATTATTATATCACAAGACATTCATATATCACGGGACAATCATTTTAAAGCTATTCAAGGGTACACAAGGGCATCACATGGTTTACATCAAGTCTCATGACAGAAAATACGAGGAAGAAGTTACTCTATTTTTACTACATTTTGTAAATGATATCATTATTCAAGATTTGCTAATTTATCAAATTTACATTATAGTATTTCAAATTCAAAACAGAACTGAAAAACCATGTGCTAGTCATGTGACCTTCCTGCATTCTAATCTAAATTTTCTAATTGCACTGCGTAATTTTGTTTTGTGACTATTAGTCTAACGACACAGGCCACATGTATTTACCCTTAACTAGCTATGTGATGTTTTTGCCTGTGACAGACGCTAACTTTAATCTCCATTAAATAGCTTAAATTACATTTGAAACTCTAGCCCCTAGTCAAAATTATGATTAGCAAAGTCAATATATTATAGAATGGCTTGTATAAGTGAGACCAATACTGTGTTGATCAAAAATGCACAAATTTTAAAAGCAAATCAACAAAATGGTGTAAGATTAAATGCGAACACTTCAGTTAAAGCTAGAATTTTGCTGATCACTTTTCCACAACAAGAACAGATGAATAATAAATGTTTATTTTCAACCAAAAGAATGATACATCTTCAAGGTCGTCCATTCACAGCCTTGTGTGCTGATATTCAATAGCAGCGCAAGGCCAGGGAATCCAAATTGCTATGGAAGCCAGTCCTTGTGATAGGAGGTGCGCGCTCGCACACCTTTTTGTGCCTTAACCTTTTTTGAGAAGAGCGAATTACGTTCACTTCATCCACCAATTGTGAATAGAATAGGTCATCCTAATGGTTTCCAACATTTTTCAAAGCCTTGAAGGTCACTCACATCAATCCTTAATGTACTAATTCAATTAGCATTTTCGATTACATTTCGATAACTGGTGGTCCAAAAGGTGAATGGTAAGCCGAACTATAGGCTAACTGAGACAAAATTTTCAGAGTGAATTTTGAAACTTAGTCTTTAATTGTCGGCATGCAGACTCTTCTGAAAATTAAACTCTGTGAAAGTAGAGTCTTCTAAAAAACAAACAAAAGCTTGTACTGGCTGTTGGAAAGAGGATGTACTGGTTAGTAACATCTAATGACTTTAGATTGTGGAATCACAGGTTGGATAAGAGAAATTATTTTACACATTTCCACACCCCTTTGTATTTGCCAAAACAAGCTTCTGGCCATTGTTTAGCAGACTACTGCTCCACCAGATTTCATTTTCAGACTCTGCGAGCAGGCTAGTCTTTACCTGCTAAAGTAACATTGACTAATCGATATTTTATATTATATCGAACAAATGTTCTAGTATCCATCATCAGCACAGTAAAACCAGAACTGGACCCTCCTCAGTAAGACTTATTTGCTACATGTGGATGCCAGCAGAATTTGATTGTATTTTTGATAGATTTTATTCTTTCTTTTTGAATTTCAAGGTTTTAGAAAGGTATGATTGCCCAGTGTCACACAAAGAGATATTGAAAGTCATTCAAGACGAAAACTTGAGAACATGCCTGTGAGTTAATTGCAAATTTTTATTCATGCTATGTTGCACTGTAATTAGCTTCCTATTACAGTAACACTTAAGAAAAGGTTCCCTCCTCCATGAAAATGCTATTGCATCAGTGACAGTCATCAAATGGTGTGTAATGTAGAAATTTATTTTAGATACAGTGGAAATGCTCAACATACAGGGCTTGAACATATAGATACCTATACCGAATTTAAGATGCTAGTTGTGTTGTTTTAGTGTAGTTACTTCTATAATAAAATGATTGTGATTTCTTTGAGGAATTTCTGGAAACAATAACCAAAGGTGCAACTATCTAAAAAATGCATTTCCCAGTTTTCAAAAACAAACAAATAAGCAACAAAGAATTTAAAATTTGATGGTGCATTAATATTTTCGGATGTTTTCCAATATTTTTGTACATGGTAAGCAATGTACATGGCAACTTACGGGGGCTTTTTCCAGCGTTCCTATACAAAGTGTCACACAAATTGTTCTACTCTTTTTATATTTACTGATTCATCTATATTGTATAAATCATATTTTAAGCTGGTTCATATCTTGATTCATTTTCAATATATTTTTCTGGATGTGGATGTGGTTTTTATGTCTGCATTAATCACTGCCTGAGTTTATCATACCGTTGCTATGGTTAAATGAAGATCTATTCATACCTTTGTGAACAACTGCTACTTCTTTATCACCATGTAGTATCCTGTTACTCAAATTGTGATGATTAATCTGAATTACGGAAAAAATACAGGCGGGTTAAAGAGGTGGAAGAAAGGAAAGATGACAAATGTTTATATTTTTGCCAGTGCAAGGGTAATCATAGCAAGACATACACAAGCAAAACCTTTCTAGTGAACAATGATGACTTTGTTGTCATAAACTCCTGTAAAAGTATTATAAAGCTAAAAACGGAAGTTCACAGGATTGAACTCGCAAAAAAGATACAACAAAATTGTTATGCAGTATTAATCTTGAGTCGATTGCATGCCGATTCACGAGAACAAAATACCTGCTACGTCCAGTTCTCCAGATGGAACTGCCTATTCTGGCAATGCTGTGATATTGGCAATATTCCATTCAAGATCTATACATAATAAAACATTGTCGTTTGATGTTTTTGGTTGAACTGAGACCAGGCTAAATACTGATGAGTATGATCATCAATCAGCGTGTGATGCCTGACAGATGGTCTGTAAATCAATCATCTGCAATGGGCAAGCAGTTTACACCCTCTATTTTTAGATCTCTTGATAGGCCATTGCCCTTCTGTGGTACGTGTTATTGTCATCTACTGAACCCCCCCCCCCTCCCTTCAAAGGCAAACAGCTGTACAGTGGCATTGTTTTTTTTTTTTTTGATGAATTCTCAAGTCTATTGAAACAGCTAGTGACTGCTCTTGGATCATTAATAGTATCAAGAGATGGTAAATTCCATTTTGTTAACTTTGCAGATAAACCTGCATTGCCTTTTTTAGACATTTTAGTGAGCTTCAGCCTCCAACAATTATGATTATGTACTTTTCAATGTTTATTAGATTTATTTCTTTGCAGTATATCAAATAAATTATTGGTAGGCTATTATGAATATTGACAATAGGTTGCTGGACCATTCTTCCCTATCTTTCACACTTGTTTTGTGAGAAAGAAAATTCTTCAATAATGACGTATTTTTCCGGTCAAACTTTCTCAATCGGAGAAAGATGAGCTCCTTCCTGATCCTAAATTGAAGCCAAAAATATCTCAAAATTTGACTTTCAACTTGGATTTTTACAGGGAAGTAATACGCAAATATTAGAATGATGTTAATGGTGTATGTAGAGAATTTCAAGCTCTTTCAAATGAAACAACAACATTGTTTCTGATATACATTATACACTTTCAAAGCTTGAATATCATTATTGCTACTCTGTCCTCTGATTTTATGCTAGTGCTTGAACTCTCAGTCCTGAAATAATTAAAATTCGTCATTTGATAAAGCCCATTTCACTTCCTGAGTGGTATTTGAAATAGTTTTCATGTTTGCCCATAGACCTGGTCAAGTACAGCTTGCTTGCCTCAATGCTATGCTCAATGCAAATTGCAGAGGAAGTAATGCCATCTTCTACAGAGCTCCTGGTCAGAATGCCTGTTTTGGAATGAAGGTAACTTACTTATGTTTTTAAGTCTGTAATTTCACCTGTAAATAATACAATATGAATATCTCATTCTAGCTTGTAAATTCACCTACTGTTGGCTTCACAATTTGCTATGTTAAATTAAATAGTTAACAACTAGCTTGGTTTTCCACAATCATTATTGACTTGTTTAGGTGGTACAGTGTAACTGGCTTAAGTACAATTCGGATAAGTGAAATTCCTGCATATCTGCAAACTGAATTTGAAACCCAATTTATAATTTTGTGGTCAAGCCGTTTTTAAGCCTTTTTGGATAAGGGCAAATTTGGAGAAGTGCAATCAAAATTGCTTTCAAATTTGACTTACACTTAAGTGGGTTACACTGTACTTTCTAATTGTATGTATGCACTTAGCACATCTGGATCATCTCTTTCTTTCAGAAAAATCAGCTCTTGTCAAAGAAAAAAGAAACGGATTCAATAGAATCCCCTCTGCCAAACAAAGGTAACTGAAGATGCATCACTCAGCCAATTCAGATTGGGTTACAAGCTATGAATGTTGCCATGTAACAAAGCATGATTTTTAATACATGAACAAAAATTTCCTTCATATAGATTACATTAATGTTTAGCGTCACACATGTTCAAAAAATTTAGTACCAAAAATTGCAACTTGAAGCTCAAAAATTACTACTTATCTCATAAGGCCCTTGCTCGTAAAGATGTTGATCTTCAGACTTTCAGCTCAGTTGCTAAACTATTGAATTTATTTCATTGAAGCCTTAACCTTTCTGTTCTGTTGGCTTGTGTTGGGCTTTAAAGAAACATTTTTATGCCAATTTGTTTGGTTTCAATTCAATTTGTGTTTATTTTATTTCAAGACAGCAGCCCTAGTAACAATTACTAAAATTTCAGTACTCAGAAAACCAGCAGCAGTGTCAACTTTGCATTATTGTATAGCTATGATTGTCCAGCTATAATTGGAAAATGCAAATTATGGTATAACGCTGTATTCTGAAGTAAAAGCAAGAGAATTAGCATACTGGCTATTGATGATTCTAAGAAGCAAGTGAATCGATTTGAATTGGATATGTTGAAATTGATACTCAACTTTAAGTAGAAATGTATACAATCTCCTATAGCTTTAATGGGTTTGATATAGTTCATTCCTTCTGCAAATTTCAATCCAATTGAAATATCGAGTATTGTAGCTTCTATTTTTCTGTAATCAATTTAGTTCTTCAATTTTTCAAATTTCAAATTTCCCATACAGATGTCATATGCCGCAAATATTTGAAAAACTCTTTCATTGTATTCCAATTTGTTTTTGTACAATCAAGGGTCTGGTGTATCCCCATCAGGGGGCAGCGTATCTGAGAATGTGCGAGGTGGGTCAAGCTCAATTCGATCAGCTCTCACCGCAAGTAGGGCACCAGGTGCTGCCTTGCGAGTAATGCCACCAAAGAAGCGCCCAAAACTGGAAGAGTCTAATGTTGTTAAACTTCCTTTGGTTAAAAATACTGGAGGAAGTCAAGGCAACAGGCTGGAAAAGTCTTCAGCAAATTCAGTCGTCAAACGAGTTCTTGAAGCTCAGAAACGGAGTGTGAGTATTTTTTTTATGATGAAATTCAAACATTTTCAATCACTTTGATGATGTTTTACATTTATGTTGAGAACAATTCAAGCGTATAGCAGTCCAATGAAGAAAAAGTAACCCGATTTTTGGTATTGAATTTGTTTGAAGAGTGTGACACCTTTCATTTTACGCATATATAATGGACCAATGATATTACTGACAAACATTATTTCATACAGGCAATGAGATCTAAAGCTGCAATAAATGACGAAAGTGTTGCGATAAACCCATCAAGTTTCAGACTTGAAGAGCAAGTAGCAAGTAGCAGTAAAGATGAATATGTATGTCTGCCGCCAACTACAAAGAAGAAAGATAGCGTTTTGCTATTAAAAATTCATAAACCCAGAGGCAGTATTGAATCATCAACTAAACAACCAGATCAATTGAATCATAAGAAAAGGGTGCAGCGTACGTCAAGTGCAATTGCTAAAGCAAAAATAGAAGAGTCTGAAGGCGGAAAACTATCCTTCTCAGATAATTCATCTGAGAGAAGTGACGAGAATACATCCAATTTCTTGGAAGTGAAGGTTTGTAATTTAATGCTTAATCTCAATTGGCAATTAAGGTGTAGACAAAGACATTTATATTCACATCATATTTATAAATTTATGAGTGGCCCAAACAATTATTAAATTCTTCTTTGAAGATCAACTTGCCTATGAGCCACCTCATAAACCTTGATCAGACGGAAACCAGGTGTTGGTATTCAAAGCTGATAAATATCCTACATCCACACCTGTAACCCTCACTATCACTAGATAAACAATTGATTATCACAGTATTTCGAGCTTTAGATTTTTATTCTATTCCATCTTTTTTTCCAGTTTAAAAGACTAAAGAAAATGAGCCACAGTATGTTCTTAATTGTTGGATTTTTGTGCAAGATGGAGTGTTGGAACAATTAATGAAAAGCGTCTTCTTTGTTATGATCAACTTTCATTGATTCATATCTTCACATGATCTTGCAGTGACTTTCTATGTTCTTGCTTTGGCTATATATTGGTGCTTCTACTTTTCAATACTTTCTTTAGCCTTTGATAGTTCTATTTATGTATATTTGGTATAGGATTTGAGATACAATGTCATTAACCTTACTAGCTCGTTGCAATAATCAGATTAAGACATGAACAAGTTCCACTTGTTTGCCAGATGGGCTCATTTAATGCTAATGTATATGTGCACTTTATGAATCAAGCAGAAGCATTGTAAAAAGTGACTAGATTGAGACAATAATATACCTCAACTGATAAATTGCAATAATTGTGCAATGTAACCTGCTCAAGGGTAAATCTCCTACGCAGCCGATCTCAATTTCAGCTGAATATCATCAAGTAGTGGCGTTTATAAAAATTCAGCAGAATGCCTCATTCAAGCTAATTTAATCATTATAAGTTATCTTGATCATTAAGGTCTGTTATCATGATTAATGCATCACAGCATAAGACAGGTTGGCTGAGTTTTACTTGTTTAAGATAATCTTTTCAACTGTTAATGTCTCTTTGTTTGATCTCATTGAATACCTTTGGCACTGCAGTACTTATATTGCTTCATAATCCCATTGGTGTTTTCTTCTCATAGGTGAACAATTGAAACGTGCTACAGAAGGGAGGATTGACATGATGACTCCAGATTCTATACTAACTTCTTTGGAAATGAAGGTACGGTTCATTTTTTGTATGCAAAGGGTCCAACAGAACAATTTTATTTTCAGGGATCCTGACTTTCCCAAATTTCCTCGAAAAATCTTCACTGGAAATCTTAAAGCACCAAATCAATTTTCTAGGCCAGTTTCAGTGGCATATTTTGTTTCCTTTTACATAGCTGTCTCCTGAAGCTTTTGATCAGCCTATTAATCGGTCATGATTTGTGACTCATTAGCCAGGATCGACTTAGTTCTTGTCTGCACTTCAGCTGTCAAATCTGATCCATCAAATAGATTTGCAAAGGACCAATCACAATTGACGTCAGCCATTGAAGGGGAAGGGGGTAGTTGAAATGTTGAAAAAGGCAGGGTTTCTTTCTTTACTGTAAGTTGTTGTCAACTATTGAAAAGTTGAATTAATAATTATTTGAAATTAAAAGACGCTTTGGCGACAAAGAGAATGCATTTTCATTTACTACATCATGTAGATGGTAGATTTCACTTATCATTGACATTTCACTTTTAAAAACTTTTGTCATTATCGACGTTTTCGAATTAAATGTTTTATGAAATAAATACCATTTCCCCCGGCATTTTACTTCCCTTCATGGAAAAAACAAATTGAAAGGTAGTACAGAAGAATAAAGATTCAACCCCAGATTTTCCATCACACCAGTCCACAATGAGTAATATGAAAAATCAAAAATGTTCTGCAAACTGATAGCCTTGAGTAATACTGAGATAAAATTACCGGAATGAAATGAAAGCAATTTCTATGTCACCACAGCTAATAAAAATACCATAAATTTTAAAGTGCATATATCACCAAAAATGATATTTCACCAGTAGATAGAACTCAATTTTCTATCCGTACAAGATCTTACATCATTTTTCAACTGTGCGATTCCTTCCCGGCCAAATTTTACATTAAAAAAACAAATTTTGTTGCATAGTGGGTGGAACACAACTTTTTTTTAAATAAGAGGGTTTTGACCGGAAAAAGGTGTCAACGTTTTGGCTTTTTGCTTGTAATTCTTCCAAACGCATTTTGTTTTCAAATTCACCTTCAGAAATGAAACGCTGACGTTTCTGGACACTTGATCATTACTTTCAATCCATTTTTGACGAAATAGATTTGAAAGTATTAGTATTCAAAGATCAAATTTTACATTTTTTCAGATATTTCAAAGTCTAACATGCAAGTGCTAATCTGAGGTGTGAGATGTTCTTCATCCAACGTTCACAGCAAGGGCTGCAATCGTGATTGAAAATCTTACTGTGAAATTTTGGTCAACTCCATGTCAACACCTCGGATTAGCATGTATCTGTTCGCCTTTGAAACCGCCGAAAAATGAAAAACTTTTGTCTTTCAACGTTAATATTTTCAAATATACTGAATCAAAAATTAAATGTAAATAATCCCTAGGTGTCCGGAAACATCAAAAATTCATTTCTGGAAGTCAATTTTAAAATACGGTGCGTTTCTAAGAATTACAATTCTGGAAGTTAACCATTAACACCTTTTTCCGGTCAAAACCCTCTTATTTTTTTCAACTCGTGTTCCACCCACTCACGAAAAATTGAAACT
>JANVCG010026588.1:0-11599 GCA_025505365.1 Haliclystus inabai | reverse complement strand
TGAACTTGATTGTCATCAGTCAAGATGCTGGGAAACACGAAAGCTTATTATGATAGAGTTCCATCCTTTATTGATGTAAAGTGGCTACATACAGCTAACCAAAGAAAGGTGCAAGCAGCTCATAAAAGAATGACTCGACTCTCACAAATAGGCGAGTCTAACGAAATCAAATGTTGAAGGTGAAAACTTCGGTCAATTAGCCAAAGGGTAGCATATATACAATTGGTAGTCTGAATGCGGACTAAAACGTTTTCTAAAGAAAGGAGACATTTTGCTCCAGAAACGTTTGAGTGTGTACCCAAGTTACTGACTTCACAGGCGATTTTAGTATGGCAATTAGCTATTTTAAATTACCTTTTTTGCTTTCAGAAGAGAGAAACATCATGGCGACATCAAACCTAGGTAGCTTTGTTATTTCATTTAATTCGTCTAAACAGTTGTGGCCATTTCTGTAACAGAAGAGCAACATTTTTTCAAAGGTTGAACTTCATGATAATCTGAAACGCTGCTGTCATGACTTGTTTCAAGTTCTGTGGGTCAGAAAAGCTCATCATCATCATCATTATCATAATCGGAGCCTTTGAGCTATAAATGAATATATTCTCAAATAAATGCTTTACAATGACATGTATAGCGAACAAGAAAACAAAAATCGATAGGATTAAATAGCAGAATAATAAGTTAAACAAGTTGTACTGCTAATATCTGAAGAACGCAAACATCTCTCAAGGAGACATTTGAAAGAAGACTGGACTTGCATCGTTGCGGATGGTAGATCGTTCCAAGAGAGTGATACATCACAATCTAGAAGTCGATTTCAGAGTGCTGTTTTTAACTCACACTTTTAATCTTTCAATGTAACACTTGATTAGCATTGGTAGAATGCTTTCGATACTTTGCTTCATTAGGGCATTATACGATTTGGAAGGGATGGTCTAAAAAGAGAAATTATTCAATACAATTCAAATCACAAAAAAAAGGTCATAATACTAGGAAAATATGCAGCACTGTTATACTTGATGAAAAAAATCACCCATCAAAATGAAACGTAGACCAAGCAATGCAAATCTGATTTGTTATAGACCAGTTCTATTTGTTCCTGTGTTCGCGGTACTCACTAGCAGGAATGAAATAAATAGGGCCTATAGTGGAGCTAGTCTAGATTTGTTACGTATGTTCTGGGCATATTTAATTATTATTATTTTAATGAAAATAATTCACAATTATCGCATACATGTTGTTTCTATTTTTTCATCATTTGAATTTTGTTATGAAGATGTGTAAAGTAATCACCATAACTCACATTATAACAAATTATAATTATAGTTAAGTCTATCTAATACTGTAGAGCTAATGAAAGATGAACAACTCTTCAAATGAAATAGTATCATTGAAAAGCGTCAACTTGATGATTATACCAGTATTTTGTAGCAAAAATGAAAACAAAAGTGATGATGAACATATTTGACTACAACAATATTATACTCACATTGATAAATTTATTAAATTTTTCTTGATCATTTTTAATTTTGGCAAGTTCTTTTTCAAATTCAAACGCATTCCGAGGTAAGATAAACGGTGGATTTTCTTTCCTAAAATATCAAATAACAATCTAGAGTATCTATTGCTAGCATATTTTGTAGTTGAAAGATCTACTCTACTTAATCAATAATACAAAGTGATGAAAAATGTAGAAGATTTTATATGCTCAATGCAGAAACTCGTTTTCTGCAAACCTATAACTGAAAGGTAAAAAATTGAAAGCCAATTGAGGCTTATTTCCAAATACAGCCTGATAATTCAACATTCACTTTTGGTAGTTGTTGTTGCGTTTCTAAATTTACGAAGACAAGTCAAGCATCCAGTTTTTTCATTGGCGTGATTTAACCAAATATCAACAGAGTACCTAGGTGTTTATTTTATATTGGGAAGCAAAGGTACCATGTAATTACTGCACTGCTACGTAAGCTATTACTGCTGATCCCAAATCATCATACGCAACTCAAACCTCCAACCTAAGATAATGTTGTGTTGCTGCAGTGGTTAGGGTGTTTGAGATCTTGATATGCAGGGTCTACCTACATTTCATTGCCAGAGCACTATTGGTTGGCGTCAGAAAGATGATCTGATCATAAAACTAGAGGTAAAATGGGAATAACAATTTGATACCTTGCTTCTTTCTTTGTTATATTTCTTGACATATCATCAGCTTTAGTCTTTGCCTTCTCCATCTTGATTTCTTTTGACAGAGTTGCTTTCTCAGAAGCTGTGTTGATTTCATTAATGGTAATACGCTTTAATGGAGTCTAAGATATAACACATTCCAAGTCAGAGACAGTCTATAACAGAGTCTAAGATATAACAATACCAATTCATAATTTACAAAATACGGTGGTATGTTTACGATAGAAAAAGCCAGGCAGGTTTAGAAGGACTTCCTGGGAAGTATGTAAAGAATAAATTACTGCAAATGCCTCTGTATAAAGGTAATTCAATAGAGCAGTTACCTGTTGATAAGGACATTTAATATTGTTAGAAAAGTCAATTTCCATCAAATTCAACCTTTTACAAAGGTCACTTCTCTATAGTGGTCAACGAATCTTAACCTTGATCAGTTATTTCACCAATATGCGCAGGTTTTATTAAATTTAAGATCATTATATGCTGTGGATTAGCTGTTCTGTTTGTTTTAAATTTCTTTCATATGAAAGAGATTCCTATTGGGATGTTGATACTACTCTTAACAAACACCATGATAGGAGAGTATGCCTTTTTATATGAATGTTCCTTGTGTCTCTAATAAAGTGTGTGATGCACCTCTACAAAAAGTAATTATTTGTCCTTTTTAATTTTCTTATTCAACCACTAAATCAGATTTTTATCACCAGAATGGGTTTACATGATGTTATGCAGTCACAGGGTAGCATATACATATTTCAAAACCAGATGCACGACCTGATGCCAACCAATAGTGCTTTGGCTAAGGACTGAGGTCACAACCCTCTAGATCCTTATTCAAAACTCTAACCCTAACAACTATAACACAGCAATATAGATAAGAGTAAGTACAATTGATAACTTTGAATTGAGAAACACAGAGTTAAATGCCATATTACTATTAAAAATTAATGGTTTCAGAATGCTTCCCCCAATCACATGACAATACACATACTTTATGTCGTCTTCTTTTTGTCTCTTTAGCTGAAGTTAGCTGAAAAATAAAAAACAATCATATCTATTCATATACTCTATTATCAAAAATGTAAATCTTCTTCATATACAAGTTTCAGTTTTCAATTACAGGAAATTCTGTAGCCTGCGTGTAGACTAAAACGTTTCCTAAGGAATCTGTAAAATTATTTACAGATTCCTTAAGGAACGTTTTAGTCTGCACGCAGGCTAGAAATTTTGTGGCATGTGATGGAATGTATTATGTTACTCTATATATATCAGTCAAGGGCAATTGCCAAAATAGTTCAGGGCGTGTGTTAGATTCAGAAGAGATCTGTGGTTATTCTGACTACAGGTAACATGAACAGCAAAATAAACGCATCTGTTCAAAACAAATGATGTATTGAATTCTCATCATTTTTGCCATTATTCGCGATGCAAAAAGTCACTCAGGCAGATCGTTACTCGAACAGGGATTTCAACATATGTAATTGAATGAAAGTCATACTTACTGATATCAAACGTTTGGCTTCTTTTGTAGCAAGAGTATGACCAGGTTCTATTTGTAATATTTTCTGGTGATTTTCAAGTGCTAATTCATATTTTCCCATTTTCTCAAGTGCAGTTGCCTTTCTTATAAATGCTTTGATATATGTCGGATCGATTTCAAGTGCTCTTGTACAGTCACTTTCCGCAGCACCGTATCTAAAACAATGTGATAAAACAACATTAATCTGTATGCAAAATATTTAATACAATGGACTGATTGCACAAAGTAGATGGAATTATAATGTGAAGCCAACAAACAATTTAGTACAGTAAAACCTGTGTGTAATAACCACTTAGAAGGCTGGAGAATGTTGACCATCATGGAAAGGTGACCTTGCTACAAAGGCTAGGTTTAATAGAAATCAACATTGAGAAGAATAGGAAGTGACCATTATAAATAGGTGATTGCTCAATAGAGTGGCCTTTATGTACAGGTTTCACTGTAAATAAACTCAAAATCATTATACACAATCGCTGGTATGCTAAAACAAAATTTATTTAATACTGAACAATTGATGCTTCTTGCATCTACAATCAATGTTTGAAATCCTTCATTTGTTGAACAACTACAGACTCAATATTGCAAACAAAAGTATTAAATTTTGAACACCTTATCATACAACTAGCTGTTTTCGTATGATAGACACATAATATATAATAAACACTTACTTTTCTAATTTTAAAAGCGCCATTGCTCTGTTTGCATATAAAATTGCATTATTTGTATCAAATAATAAACCATTTGAATAGCAATTGATTGCTTTGTCGTATTCACCAAGTTTAAAATGTGTATTACCCTGTAGAAGAAATAATTTAAATTGAAACTTAATTAAACAAAATCTTGATTCGAAGCATGATCAAGTGTTTTGTACATAAAATATTGAAATAGTGCTTCAGAAACCAGATAGATACATAGAATGAATTAAGTGAGAAGATAGTGAGTTAAAGGGATGCCAGGGACATTTTGAGACTCAAAATATGAGCAAAATTAAGAATATAAAGTCTCTGCTAAAAGCCAATTTATTCTTACAAAGAAGTGTATTTGCTCAAATTTCCAGCATATGACGTTTGATGATCTTATTATATAATTAAATACATACTGATAGAAATCACAATTCATTGTATTCCAACAATAAGTTGATGAATTTGAGAAAGAAAAAAGAGAAATATGCAAACTACCTTTTCTTTTTCCATATTAGCTTTTTGTAAATCTTGTTGCACCAAAGATTCTAAATTATCTTCTGCATCTGATGCATCAGCCAGATCAACATCATTACATGCCTGGTCCTAAGAAAATAAGATACAAGTGAACCTTAAATCAGATTAGCACTGTCTTAGGCATTTGTTTAGAGACAAATACCATAAAATCATTACTGAAAAGTAGAAGACTAACTAGGAAATTCAAATTAATTTATGATTGGACTAATCATATCAAAAAGCCACGGTATAGATGGCATTACACAGATTGCTCTTGGTACCATAACTTTTCCCAACATTTATTTCATCCCAGATTCACCCAGATCATTAACTAGTCTTATTGCAAAACTGGTAATTCGAGAAACGCAACTTACAACATCAAATTTTGACCACTTGTCATAATCGTAAGAACTTATTCTTTTTTTATCTTTTGATGCAGATGTCTTCACACTGTTGCGCACCGGAGGAACAACCTGAATACATATTAAATATAAGTTTGGAAACATTTGAAAAGATAAGAATGAACATGAGCTTTTCTGGGAGAAACTGGCTGTTGTTGCAAGTTGGGTATTATATGAAGTCAATCAAAGACAAACAAATTTTGTTGACATTTCCTTAGTTTGAAATGAGATAATAACAAACATTTTTGAAAAGTAAGTTTGCTCATGATTCAGTCTAAAAATAGCAGTCTTTCAATTCCACGCACAAAAATGTAGCAGGAATAATCCAAAAATGTTACAATTCAAATAACTTTTACGCAAAAGCAGTCTTGCTATTGGATTTTTTTACTCTAGTAACAAATATTGTGAATCAAGTGTTAAAGAACTTTAAAATTCATATATTTATTGAAACACAGTTTTGTTAGGCCCTTAACAGGTTATCATATCACAGCTCCTTGTTTGCTATGCAAAATTGTTTTACATGAAAGAGTCACAGGATGGGAGATCAATAGATCTATCTAATAATCTTATTAGGCATGACCTTGAAGCTTGAGAATAAAAGATGTTACAATAGTGTTGAGGAATTTAAACATGAAAGTCTCTACATTTTAATCTAATGCCTCAGAAAGCAAGTTTGTATGAATTCTTTAAACGTACTAATTATTTATATAAAAAATTGAGTGCCTTTCTATCGCTTTTGTTTTGTTTTGAGCTAAAAGAGTTCTGTATAACAACTAGGGATGCTTTTTCAATGTCATTTGAATATTTTTGTGAGGCTATTATTACCACAATTAATCAACATCTGAGTAGTTTGAGCTCTTACAGCATCTTTCTGATTGCTAAAACTGTGCAGATGTTGTGTAAAATATCACACATTGACGGTGGGAGTAAAAACTAACCACCGAATCACCAGCTTTGCACCTCAACGGCCCATTCCCATTGTATCGAATATTTTGTTTGTTTGTTGTTGGTTAAATTTAGATCTTTGGCAAGCAGACTATGATGCTTAACCAAATTAATCAAAACCAACGTACGTATCAAAGGTGCATCACACCAAGCCTAGTCTGACCTAAACTCTGAGCTGCTACTGTAGTAATCTTTATTACATGTACATGGTAGAAAGAATGAACATTTCTCCTCTTCATTCCTTCAACTTTATTCATGTTTATCTAAATCACCTTTTTTCCAGAATTAACATCATTTTGCGTCTCCTTTGATTTTATTTCTTTCTCCCATTTTGCCAAATCATCGACATAATCATGCAGCTCATGCTTATTTCGCTGGATAAGTTGCTGAATTTTTGCAGCATTAGCAGCCATTTTTCATTGAATGACCTCACGTTGATAGAGCCTCTTTCTGTACAAGTTACCTGACAATCCTCAAAAATGTCACCTGTCGAAATGTTATTGTTTACCCAAATGCATTTAATTTTAATTGATGGAATGATAGTAATCTTGATGAGTAACAGAAAAAATTATTTCTCAATAATTTGATCAATATAATTGTTAATGGGAATTTTTGGGACTTAATTTCCAATATACTTCGCGACAATCACAGTTCTCATCGATTTAACAGAGATTTCAAGACGCCTGAAGTGGATGACGTATAGTGCTTCGACCGGTGAGATCTTGTATTCTTAATTCTGCAAATGACGTCTGACCGACCACACTCTCACAACGATGTTTCTAGGAATAAAATGGGGATTAAAACAGATACGAAAATATTAATTTTACAATATAAATATGTTACGTCCTGCATTTAAGAAAATACTGGGTGAGAGCAGTGCGTCTGAACTATCAGAGGAGAACGATTCGAAGGAAAGCAACGAAAACGAAATGGATACAGATGCTGTCCAAGATGAAGAAAGCAAGACCAGGCTTGAAAAGCTTGAAGAACTGAAAAGCAGTCCTGCTGCATCGTCAAAACAACTTGATGAAGAGATGGATTTGGATAATATTGATAGACATATCTTTGAGTTGCAATTGAATCAATTACAAGAGCAATTAGTTGCAGCAATAATTGAAAATCAAAATTTAGGTAATTTTTCTATCCAAACACATAAATTATGAATACTCGTTTTTTATTAATCTCGACATATTAATAAATCATAGTAATGTGCTTAACAATCGCTAAAAGAGTAACTCTATTGGTGATCGGCTATTTTAAAGTTAACCTCAACCTAGTTGGTCAACAGGTGTAGATTGTACAAATTTCACCCGTTTGATGTCATTCTGTTGGTCAGAAACGTTTTGTTTTCCACATATGAAGTAAATGGTGTAACAGACAATACACTTATTTCAAGTATCAAAACGCAAAAAAAGCCTAAATTCTTACTGACTATGCACTGCAATTTGCATATAGAATCATTGCTTTGGGAATAATATTACCTACATCAATACTCCGGGCAGCTTGCCGTAGATCACGGTTGCTAAATCAAGGACTGGGGGGACTTCCATATGGCGGCTATATACATCCTTTTCAGGGGTACTTTTTCAATATTGTCAGTTTTTCAATTGTTATGAATTTTTGGGCTGTATGCAAAATGTCAAATTGCACCCCCTGTCTTCAATTCACCAGAGAACCCCGGTATAAAGGAGCAAAAGAGGAACATTCCCTTCAAACGAAAAGGCGTAGAGATATCTATACAATGCCACAGCTTTTTTGTAAGATGTCTACTGTCTACAGGGTTGTGGTCTTTAGTTTGCAGGATTGTTTCTGGTCAAATCAATAAGTTAAAATTTCAGTATATCAAGCCATGTGTTCTAGTTAATGTGAGAGTGTGGCCTATGTTCTTTATGTTGACCTATAAACTGAGTGTTTGATAATCAACAAGTTGTTTTCAAACAAACTGCATTAACCATTAAAACCTCAATATAAGCTTTTTCAAGGTCCAAGAGAAAGGTGCTTGAAATTTTTAAAGCACTTGCATTAAATGATTCACACTTAGCTAGATGAAAAGCAAAATGAATCTAATTTTTTGCTGAATGATTTCAATGTTTTGCTATTTTCATAGGGGATGAAATAAAGCAGTTATCACAAAAAGACGACCAGAAATCATCAGAGTATAAAGAATTACGAAAACAAAATGCTCATTTAGCTGCTGAAATTGCCAAATTACAACGAGAAAATGATGTGTTTACAAATGAAAAGTAAGTATAACTAAATTTGAGCTAACATCAGCTATATTGCTAAACTCACCTCACTGAAGTATAATAGGTAGCCTATTGGTAGTCAGAGGAGGTAATATTAATTGGAGCAGTTAGAAGGCTTTCTACTACCTCAAATTGATGATTAGATCAATGGAAGCTATAGCCTGCCAGTAGACTCTTTTAAAATGAAACTAAGTGAAACAGCAGAGTCTGCTAAACAGTGGCGAAACGCTTTTTTGGTTAATTGGAAGGGGGCGCTGAAATGTGTGAAAGCATTTGTCTTTCCAAGCCTGTGATTCGGCGCCAAGATTTTTTGGTAACGAATCACAGCCAAGGAGAGATGTTTAAAAGCAAAGAGCTGTAACCAATGATCAGATCTTCTTTCAAACTGCCAGAACAAGCTTTTCATTGTCATTTAGCAGACTCTACTGTTTCACTGAGCTTCAAATTCAGGAGAGTCTGTGAGCAGGCTATGGGAGTTATGAATCAAGGGAAATTGAAATGAAAATACCAATAATTAATAAAAAGCTGGTATGTTTCATGATAATCTGGAATCGTAAATGGATGGGATGGAAATTAAAACCAGTATCTTGGCTATTTCACTTTAGTCAGGGCATTTTGCTAGAATTTAACAAGCCTCAGGCCAGTTTATTCTAGCTTTCCGAGTGAATCACGATGAAGCACGTCAGACCGTGCATGAACGCTTTTCTAAAATGTAAAACATAAATTTGCCTTGTCTGCCATTTTCTTCTCGTTGTTTTTATTTTTGGGGGCAGTGAGAAACAAACAATGGTTCAATCTTCCCGCGTGCACTTCATCAAATTTTGACTAGGGATGCTATTCGAATAGCAACTATTCGAATATTATTCGAATACTTTTCATGCAATTAATGTTCGTTCAATCGAAGAATTTCGCTTCAATGACGAGGTAAAAACATAGCCGAATTGGCTGTTCTTTGCTTCCAAACACGAGAATTGCTGAGTGGTTTGTTTAAGAAGTATAATTATCAATCGAATCATCTTTGAACATGGCTAATACGACCGTCAAAAGTTTGTAAACAAATAGATTCAGATTTGTCAACACGCCAATTGTGAGCGTAGGAGCAAAATCGATTAGTCGACAAGATTGTCGACGATAGCATTTTTGTTTGCACAAATCTTTCTCTTTATTAAATCGATAGCCGAGGATTCAATAGCAATAAATAAATTTTTTTGTTTCATCCATTGACACCTTGATTTGATTCTCGAATGGACACATGCAGATTCGCCTACTTATACACCCACTTTTAAACAATAGACTATTGTTCGCAGAAACAATGGATTATTCGAATAAAAGATTATTCGAATAATATTCGAATAGTAAAAATTTTTGAAATCGAATATTCGAATAGCGTTTTTGCGTCGAATAGCATCACTATTTTCGACCAATCAAATTACTGGGAATCGTTCGATTACTTGACATCTGAAGATGCCGCGTGCCTTCCTTCAGTTTTCCTGCACAGTCAACGACCAATCAAATTGCAAGGAACTACTACTTCATTTCAGAATAAAAGGTCTAGGTCATTGTTTAGCCTACTTTTAAGACACTCATTTGAAGGCATTCAATAAACCCTAAATAGTTCATGCTGCTTTTCAAAATACCATATCTCTTGAGCCAATCATGCCTTTAAATACGAATTTCTCCATCCTCTCATTACCTGAAGGTTTATTGAGGAATAGCTTATTATCTAGCTTTCATCTTCCATCATCTAATTTCAAGTCAGTCTCAATATAACCTAATTTCAGATTCAGCAACTGCATACTAAATGTTTATCTTTTTATTTTCATGCAATAGAAAAAGTAAAAAACAAACACAAGATACATGGGAGAAAATTGATCACGATGAACTACCAACCCATGATGACACAGATAACAATGAAGTTGTTCCACACCAGGGTAATTGACTGACATGCCTATAGATCTGTGAGCAGGGTGGCACAAACATTTTTGCCTTCAGCGAACAGACATTCATGCATAAATAGCCTTCAGAGCATAATTTAATTAACTTTTCAAAGGCGGAAAATCAACGTGATAAATATATAATAGAAAGCAGTTGGAAAAACTGAGGGGAAACATCAGATTATGTCCCGAACTTTGTCAACTTCAGCAAACTACATTCGTCAGCTCTGATCAGTGTGCCACTCTGTCTATCTGGTGTATTGTGGTCAGTGATTAAGGAGAAGAAAACAGATAGTTTTGAAATGTTTCTAAATTTTTCTTGAATTTAAATAAAACAAAGTATCTGAAATAAGCAGCATGCCCATCACCTAATTATAATAGAAAACTGACCTTAAATAGTGATGAAATTAAATCAGCATTGCACAGGGCTTCTGCTATTTTCTGTGAAGCATAACGTTATTTTGCCACTATTTTGAACTAATCTATTATGAGAACAATATGTAAGGCCTATGTTGTAAATTAAGTTGAGCTTATCTGCAAATTGCTTTTATTTCGTAGCATTTGAAAGTAATCAAATTTCAAACTTTCAATAATTGATATTGATAATTTTATACTACAGCTTAAAAATTATTGTTCCCATTAGACAATTTCTTATTATTGAGCTTTGGCTTTAACGATAACAGTATATTATTCTACAAAATACTGTTTCAAATCTTCAAGGTTAATGTTATGGCCCATCTCCACTATACTTGCTTAAATTGCTATCCATAATTCATGCAAAATTTTTGCTGCTTTTTGTCACAGAAGCACCACTTTCATCAAGAGCTGAGAAATGGAATGCACTGAAAGATGGTTTTATGGAATTTGTAAGTGATGCAATGATTTTGGCATTCAATAATAGTAACAAGTGGATTTCATATAGGCCTAGGTTGGCTACCTGCAATTTGCATCATCTTACTCTCTGAAGTGCTATCTTATGATCTTTGCTCTTTTGTCTTGTTTATGTTATCTAAACAATGTCAATCCTGTTTTAAGGGTTTGTAAAGATGCGATATTGTCTACGATATCTTCATTGCTTATTCTCATTCATTCATTCATTCATTCATTCATTCATTCATTCATTCATTCATTCATTCATTCATTCATTCATTCATTC
>JANVCG010026566.1:0-11608 GCA_025505365.1 Haliclystus inabai | reverse complement strand
CCAGTCTCAAAGCCTATCCTTACAAAAAGATTTCATTATACATTAATTCCCTTTGGATCATTCAATTGATCCCAAAGGTGGTCTAACGCTATTACATATTTGATATCGGAATTTGATATGAAAATGTTGAGGTAATTGTTGCTGATTATTGTTGCATCAGGATAATTTTGCAAAAGTCTATAAAATATCTGTTTACATACTTGTAATGAAGTTATATTATTTTTAGATAAATCCAAATGCTTTAATCTAGTGAAACCATTGAGTGAATTCCCAAGAAAAACAATTTTGTCTTGGTAGGAGCCAGGAAGTGATAAGGATTTGACATCATCTAAAAGATTATTGAGAGGAAAGGTTAATTCTTTAATATCGATACAATTGAAATCTCATTTGCCTACCATTCAGTAATATGTGTGGTCCTATCTGCAAAACAATGAGACAAGGGTGGCCAAAAGTTCAATAATTTCACCAGCAAACATTGTCAACTAAGTCCATTGCCAGCACTTGTGAGATCCAATCACCATAGCAACAAACCAAAATAGTAAATATCGGCTATAAAGTTATACTAAGGACCAATGAAAAAATAACGTACTAAACGATTAACGTATTAGCCGATACGGTGGAAAACAATAGAACAATAGAAAAGGACATAATTTAGCATGAATTATAATCGTTAAAAATATTGAGGATTTCATTTGAAAATTTTTAAGCAAATTTATAAAAAGTGAAAAAGTATTTTATTCGACCATTTGAATTTAATATTTGGTGGTTTTAAAATACAGGTGTTAAAAGCATTCTAGATGGCGGCGGATTCCCTGAATTTTGTTAACCGTACCGTTTTTGTTTTAGGGATTCGTTTTCTGTGACGTTGTAGACTCAGTGAGACTCATTGTTCAAAAGTGTAGTCGGTGGAGAATCGTTCTTTCTAGAAAGTGGTTGGTGATTTATCGTTTCTCTGTAGTGTGAAGGTGTTTTCTAGTAATAGACGAACGGAGCTGTTTTCTAGAGATAGACTTTTCTAGAGACAGACCGGTCACCTTATTGCTAAACACTTTAAAGCTAATGGTGTCATTACAGACCTGTGGTGTAAATCGTGTAATTTAAAATTTACAAATAAAAAAAAAACAAGAGCCAAAAATGTTTAAATTTAATTACTGGAAATTGCAATGGGAAATCATGATTCATAGAGAGGGGAAATTTTTATCTTTCATTTCAATTCACATTGTGAAATGGATTTAAACAGAGCTCTGAGCACTCCGGGTTTTATCAGGAGTCTACCGATTTTCAGTTTGGTCTCCTGTTCTTTCCAGATCTTAGCCAAAATCTCCTGCTTTCTGAGAAATATCAGGTTAAGATGTATAAATCTTTTCTTTTGGAAATCAGTAAGTGGAAGCTGACATTGATTTCTTCTTAGACTTTAAAACGACGAAACTAGACACCATAGGCACAATATTCAACTTTTTTTTCCAAAAGATAAAGTTCTGTTTTCTAAAAATGAGACTGAAGTTTGATTGGATGAGCTTATCCGTGGAAATGAGGATCATAACTTAGTAAAATGCTGGGTGAACAAAAGTTAAAGTCTAGTTTGTTACTCGCAATTTTTAGGTGTATTGTTTATGTCTCCTAGAACACAGCTTGTGCAGCTGACATGTATACCATTCCTTTCTTGGATGATAATTTCAGGCATGGTTCAAGAAATGTTTGATAGATCTACTTCTGTCCTCATTCAATCCTGTGTCTGGTCGAGCTCCAGGGGTGTTGCATAGCATCGAAATGAGTTGTAATGATGTGCTGGCCAATCACTGTGCAGCCTTTTCTTTGTTTGTTTAGAGCAATAAGTGCTGTTTATCGACTTAGTTCAAAGTCAAACTCGCTTATGCCAAATGTTTTACTTTCTCAGCTTGAATTTTACAACACCGAAACACTATAATTGTGCTAATTTTGGATAGGAAGGGGTCAAGAAGTGGTGCTACACAAAAACGCAACAGAAACATGTACGGATAGAAAAACTAGTTCTATCCAAATCCGTCATAACCCTACACTGTAGCCGAGATCACATAATGCTCTTTGAGATCTTCCTATTGAAGCATGAACTAGATGTTTTAGCAATATTTTCTGTATGAATGCATTAAAAAAGTTGTTTAAATAATTGAGCAGTACAATATCGAGTCACAGACAGATTGAGACAAGTCGTTTTAGATATATTACCAAGCAATAATAATCTGCAGCATGCAATTACATAGGCCTATATCCAATCTAAGTTAATATAATAATTTATTGATGTTTAGAAGTCGTAAAGGAGTTGTTACATTCAACAAATCATGTCTGATAAACGTAGCTGAGTCGTAAAACGGATACATTGGAGTTTGGCTAGACTGAGTGATGGAATTTGAGCTTGAGCAGTACCTGAAAGAAGCTGCAGTTGTTAATAAATAAGTGAAATTCGGGAATTAACGACAGGGAGAGGAGAAAGACATCAATCGCTTAAATATATCATTTAGTATAAAATGTGCTCAAAGCAATAAACTCACCAAGGTTGTCATGATTCAACTTGATTTTATCTAAAATCCATTTTTCAGTTACAGTGAGCGCCATTTTTTAAAGCTTTGCACAATGGAGGCTGAGTTGGCAAACAAGCCTCGTAAATGCAGCGACGCCGGAAGATTTGAAAATTCATTTTCGGTTTCTTTTATGACTTTTATAATGCCTAAACTTGGAGAAAAAGAGAATTGATATTCTATTAACCCCATTAACTACAAAAATAATTATTTTGGTTACATTGTAACTGTAGACTAGTGGTCACTAGTCAGTTGCCACAAGTTTTATTGGAACCTGAATATGAACTGAAATAATTTCGATACGAGGTATTGAGCTATAAAATAAACAATCACGGTCGTAACTTTTCGGTTCATGTTATAGGGAGGTTTTGCTGGATCTGCCCGACTAAAAGTGAACTTTTTCAGACGTTGCCCGGAAATTAGTAATGGAATTAGCTCAGTTGCATTAAGAGGTAGATAAATTTACCCATTTTTCCCTACAAAAGCACGTTTTTTTCATCAAAAATGCCCAAAATTAAGCTAAACATTTTTCTTAGGGGGGTTCACACACCCCACATCCCCTGGAATTTACGGTCGTGTAAACAATAAGAATTTGCCAGAATTTTGAAGTATTCAAAACTGTAGCTGACGTTCCGGCAGGTAATTCCCCGGTTCCCGAACTTTGTGACATCCTGAATGTAATCAGAATGAATTGGTGTGGATGTATTATTAAAACCAATGATATGTGATACATCAACTATCAGTTTCATGATTATATGTCTTATCTGTTTTTTAGCTGGTTATTTGATTCTTTTTTAAATGTTTAAAATGTGTGCTGCGGGTAAACAGTGCAGTTTAACAACAAACATTGAAATTAAATTATTTGGCGCGTTTTGTGCCTTAAAAGCTCTTTCCCAAGCCTTTCTTCCGCCCTCTCACCCAGTCTACCTTCCTCAACCAACAGCACGCGAAAATTAAAAAGATGACGAAGGGCCGCACTTTTGACAGCCATTTTGCTGTCTAAAAACAGACATTTCCACTCGAATTTACACCTTATCTACTGTTTTGAGCAATTATCAAGCTTATTATATATATTTGAAATAATCTGATTTATATTTTACTCCGAATTTGGTCTATTTATTGGAGAATTTATCTTATACTTTTCATCGTTCTCAATCGAAATCTTCGACTTGCAATACATCAATTTGAACAAGGTGGCCGAAAAATTCCATCATTTACCTATTTCCAGCATTTATTGGTATTTGATCCAGCTGGCACCTGAGTCATGTCAAGTGGCAGTCGTGCCAGGGTATATGCAGATGTCAACACGCATAGGCAGAGAGAATACTGGGACTACGAAGCACATTTAATAGAATGGGGGTATGTAGGCAGTATGCTCATGTCTCTTTTTCACCAAACTGTAGATTTTCCAGTTATCGATACATACTCAAATACAGTAAATAAGGTTTATACCATTAATGCAGTTACTCAAATGATCAAAGTAAGATAGGCAATCACTGCTGTGTCTTATTCTAAATGTTCCTTTGTCAATTATCAGATACGTGCGGGAGCAACAAAGCGTTGTCGTTTTTCTTGCATCATAAACTAGATTGTTTTACAACTTGATTAAATTACGTTTCATGTGAAAAATGCAAAGGTGCCCTTTATTGACAAATTTTTTGTGTTTATGTTTATAGTCGTTAGAGGATAATGAAAATTTGAACGTTTATCGTTTTTTGATCTTAACGCTGCGAAATCCGTTTGCGCTGCTTGTATATTATTGAATTACTGTAGTTGGACTTTGCATCGATGAATAGCATAAAAATTATCCCTCTCAACCATGTGTCTTTTCCACGCGGGTAGTGCCCTTATTTAACACAAATATTATTTAAGGTCACTGTCCTGTTACAGTTGTTTTTGTACTGCATGACTCTCATGACATGGGACTAGATACTCTGGCTAATTTAGTAACCATAAATAAACCTCAAGGTTTATTCAATGTCTCATTGGAGGCAGTTGCAATCCTAATACACAGAAAGTTCCGCATGTATCTTAACAAGGAAACGTGTTTCCATTGTATAAAATAAAACACGCTTGCAATGTGTGAGCTGTTTTCATTATGAATTCATGCATACTTAAGGAATTTTTTGCAATAGAAATGTGCATCCAACTACAAAAATAAGTCAAAAGCACTTTTCAGGTTTCCCAGAATTTAAATCACAAGCAACTGCAAACCAACGATAGTGGGCTTGTATAGCACATGTTCTAGACCGCATGTCCTGTGCATGGGTATATGCCTGACAGCCATACGTGACAAAGGTGACATAAAATTTTACATTGGTAAAGCTCCCCAAAAGCAACTGAATGCTGTACCTGGAGTGTCAAGTCAAATGAAATTTTCAGTTTTGCTTTTGTTGAGCCCTTACTAAAAACTGTGAGGGTAGGAAACATCTTTTTGCCTTGTTAGCAAAACATGCTTACAAACAAATGTACAAGTGGCATTATTGCTTTTTTGGTTTATTGTGCAAGTATATTCTTCAATCTCACAGGCAGCAGGATAACTATCAGTTAGTGCGAAAACTCGGTAGAGGAAAATACAGTGAAGTGTTTGAGGGTGTCAACATAGCAACCAATGATAAGACAGTCATCAAAATACTCAAGGTGAGAATGATTTATTTTACAATGATGAAGCCAAATGCATAGATTTGCAGACTAGTTTTATTAGCAGCTCAACAATTGATTTTACTCTGAACATCAAAATTCAAATATAAGAACAAGATAAAAATATATAATAGGCTTCTGCTCCAACATTATCCCTTGTTTTAGGTAGGTCATCTAGGTTGCTGGCCTCCCTTTAGTGATTAGGTCTTTTGATAGTGTCACCCAATAAAATGAACCATAAGTACAGCCCAGCATATCTACTGGTTTTAATGTAGTCACATGAAAGCTTATAGTGTTTCTTTTCAAAATGTATCTGCGGTCTCACAAGGTTCTAGCTCTTGAGAGTCTTGCATGTGAAGAGTGAACCCTCCAAAAGTTTCAATGAAAAACGTAAACAGGCATGAGAATCTTCTCGGATTCCCGCGAAAATGATAGTCTTCCTCCATTCAAGACCAAATTTTTCAATTCTTCCTATTCTGTTGAGAGAATCAATGGGGGTACGAATATTCATACTTGAACAAATATTTTCTAATTGAATTTTTGTGATTCCTTTTTGCTTTCTTTTCGATAAGTTTGGATTTGGTTAGTATAGAATTCTAACCAAAAGCAACTTCAACCATTGTTTCAATCACTTTTGTCTTCTCTTTCGTCATAGAATAATTCTTATCCTCCAGCCAATCAGCAGTCTCTTCATTTCAAAATTGCAGGAAATTCATGCACCACACATTAAACACATTGATCTATATAAATAACCGGATAGCACATCCTATTGTTTGAAGTGTGCAAAATTTGTTTGAAGCCACAAATTTATGTCTTGGCGGCCATGTTTTTAGGTCAACACATTGATTGGCATTACTTTCAAGATTGTTTTCGAAACAATTGTGTTCATATTTTTCCGAAAATTTGCTAGGATATTCCTCTCACAAATTCAAATCATTTACAAAGAGTAAAAATAATAAAACAAAGAAAACGTCAATAATGTTTGCAAATCTTTCCATATTTAAATAAAAAGAGACCTGTTTGGCTTTCAATGGTGAAAAAACCTGCTCTGCAATTTAATTAGGGTTGTATTTCCAATTAAAAATCTTATCTCAAAGCATTTTCATAGACAAGGGTACAGCCATTCCCTGGAAATTGATCCTCAAACCATGACAGCGGTGTGTGTTTGGGGCCTAGGCAAATGTTTCAAAACCTGATCAATGGAAACACGACCCAGTTATTTATATAGATCAATGGGTGAACACCACAATACATTCTTTTTTTGCGTTTGGCATTTGCTGAACTTAAAATAGATTCAAAAGGATTGAAGGAAGACCAATATACCTTAATTTTGTAATAGTCATTCAGTTTTATTCTCTGCCTTGAAGATTGATGTTCTATGAATTCCAGCATTTGATCGGGTAGAAAGCACTGTAATCATTTGTGAGTGTCTGTAGGGTCCAGAAATTCAGTCTTGTTTCCATTCCTTTCCAATAGTCAATCTTCTCAGTGATGAAAAATGTCATATTTCCCTGCTACAGCCATTTGTGAACAAATGATCCCCCTCCCTCCAATTTCTGAGAAGGCTGTTCTCATCCCTGCATAAAGTCTATAAAATTTTGTCAAAATGGTTAAAAAAATTTTGAAGGATTCAGTATTGCAGCCATGTTTGCAATCGTTTCAGAGAGGTTCCTTTGACTCATAAAATTTTTCTTACAATGCTCATTATGTAGGACAAAGCTTGTTTTTTATTGGATCA
The DNA here is from genome assembly GCA_025505365.1 of Haliclystus inabai. Taxonomy (NCBI): domain Eukaryota; kingdom Metazoa; phylum Cnidaria; class Staurozoa; order Stauromedusae; family Haliclystidae; genus Haliclystus; species Haliclystus inabai. The sequence continues at coordinate 4,675 of JANVCG010026566.1, read as the reverse complement.
TTAACATTTCATATGTGGGAAATTCACCCATTAAAAGGAGATAAAAGAACTAGACTATAGACTATTCTGTTTAAATGAATCCTTTAGAAAAGGAACAAGTTTAAAAGCATGTTGGATTCTGCTTTGTTTTTTTGGAAGCAGTCTAATTATTTTTTTCATATTATTTGTTAGCCTGTAAAAAAGAAAAAGATTAAACGAGAAATAAAAATCCTTGAAAATCTGCGTGGTGGACCAAATATAATTACATTATGCGATGTTGTCAAAGACCCTGTGGTAAGTACAGTATGTCTCTTGTGCTGATCATCTTTAATATCCTACATTAACAAGTCATAATTTTTGTGGAATACTCTTACCTATTATCAACTTCTAGAGAATTAATGGAAGAGCGTATTACAAACTTCACTACAACTTACATTTTCCCATGATTTTTCTCATGTTTATCTTAACCTGTCTTACTTGCCTGTATCATATTATACCAATGTTTATATATTCCTGTTCAACTCTTTTATTTTCAGTCTCGAACACCTGCACTTGTTTTTGAATACGTAAACAACACAGACTTCAAGGTATGATCCAATAGTACAGATGGAACTTAATAACTCACCATTTAATGTACCACTTTTGCTTTATATAATCTGATAAGTTACTTGAAAATGCTTGAAATATCCGCATAAACTATGTCAGATGACTCACATACATGTTCCACATCAAAACTTTATTTGAACAATATGGAAAATAGAAAGTGCATTATGTCAGCAAATGATTGATAAAGGGAAAGTGTTCTATTCTTATCAAAAAATAAAACATTGGATTTCAACTGTTTTAAATAGTAAATTTAAATCAAAAGTGATACTCAAATTATCCTTTTTTATTTTCCTTATTTTATGAACATTTAGCAGGGTTGTTAAGTACAATACAATAACAGCTTCATGAAGTCATAATTGTCAGCTTCTATCAAACTTTTACTTTTAGCTAATGACTGTCTAGAATTTATTTGTCAAGAAAATTGTAGCTATTATCACTACAGTATATACTGATATCTTGAATTTTTCATTGATTCTTTTCTTGCTATTCTTATTTCTATATTTTATGTTTGATTTTAGCAATTATATCATACATTCACAGACTACGATATCAGATATTATCTATATGAATTATTGCGCGTGAGTTATTACGTCTAATACAATCAACACCACATTTTACCCAATTTGTTTTTTCAACAAAATCAATAGTTAATTATAATTTGGGATTGTGACCAGTCTGTTTGTATCATGATAGATAAACGTGCCCGCTATTTTCAATGTATGGTAGAATAGATCTTTATAGTAGAAATAACATTTCTTGATCTTTATTGAAACAGGGCCTAGACTATTGTCATAGTATGGGTATCATGCATCGTGATGTTAAACCACATAATGTTATGATCGACCACGAACAACGCAAGGTAATTAACCAAATAAAATATGTGGTAACAAATTATAAGAATCAAGAAATAATGAGTAGGATTTGACAACTGATTTATAGGGAAAGTACCACGACAATTACAAATTGTCCAATTCCCTTCTGTGAATGTTTGACGTAAGTACTGAAAAGTACTGATGGCGTGTAATTTTACAGAGGACTGGCTGCTCATTTCATTTGGTGTTCACTTTAATTCTAAAACAAGTTATTGATACCTTGAAGCTAAATTGATTACACATCGCTTTCCAAACGTTTCTAATATTGATGCTTCTTTATTGACACATTACAATGTTGCTTAGTAACACACTATACTACTAACTTTCATTTTAGCTTCGATTGATTGATTGGGGATTAGCAGAATTTTATCATATGGGGCAAGAGTACAATGTTCGCGTTGCTTCAAGATATTTCAAAGGGCCAGAATTATTGGTAGATTTTCAGGTATCTATTAGAAATCAATGTACCTCTATGTATCACAAATTGTTTTGCTTCTGTTAAAATTGTGGTATTTTGGGAAATTTCAATCAATTTGTGCATTAATTGGAGAGAACACAGAATGTAGACTGAATTATGTCCTCTGAGATTTCTAGGCACACAAACATCAAGTCATTTCTTCAGTTTGGAAACTGAAACACAAAATCGTGCAACAAATTCTGCATTTACTAAACCATTGATGCGCATGGACAGGGTGACACAAACCGCTCAAAATTTCTAAAGCTTGTGGCAAAATCTGGTGTTTTCCACCATTTTTTTAATTGTATTTAAAAATTCTTCTACAAGTTAAAAATTTAAATCAGTTTTTTTCCGAATTTTGAATAATTAATTTCAGAACTTTGGAATTAAGCTAGTAACATGCTATCAAACCTCTAGAATATTTGTTGTTATACGTATCCTACTTTTATTTCCACATGCTAAATGAAGCGTGACACCTCAATGGTTTCCCATAATTTTCAAATTTGCATATCAAAGGAATGTAAAATGAGCATCAAGAAGCCGAACAAGATGACCAAAAAGACACAGCTGCAAAAGAAAAGCATTAATTACAGAATTTTTTAAATGAGCAGTTGTGTTTTTGTGATTGCTTCTTTCATAAACACAGACAGTACACGCTACATGATAAAAATTAAATTGACTGTGGACTTCAAACATTGTATTCAGATGGAACTTTTTTAACAAAAATCCAAAGGCCACGTAAGCATAAATCTCCGTTTGCTGCAGGCAAAAGTTTTTGTGCCACCCTGCACAGGCACTGTTCAGACCACCATTAACAATTATCAAATCAATCTTCATTTGTTTGGGTATTTTAGTAGGTAACTGTGTTTCTGACATTATTGTATGGTGCTACAACTCTCAATAGTGTCTCCACTTACCAGTTAGAAAGTTGGACTACAGATATCCAACAGCAGCATTTACACAACATTTTAAAATTTTGGGATTTCCTAGCTTTCACACTTCTGCTGCTATTGGGTACCTGGGTCCTAAATACTGTTTGTTTTGACGCCTCTTGCTATTATTCTATACAATTTTGGTCTAAAAATTTTTATTGGCTTTTTGTAGGAATACGATTACTCATTAGACTTATGGAGTTTTGGTTGTATGTTTGCTAGCATGGTATGAAATTTACTTTCTTAACAAAATGATTTTCGATTCAAATGTAATTTGTTTGAAATATAGGCTTACTAATATTCTCTTTACTTTTGTTTGAATAGATCTTTCGGAAAGAACCATTTTTTCATGGACACGATAATTATGATCAGGTTTGTATTCTTGTATACTTGTTTTGAATGTTTTAGGATGAATTAGCTGAATTATAAGAGTAGTAGCCTAAAACCCCTATGTGAAAGTCACCTGTCTGCATGGTTGCTTCCTGACATCCCAATAACTACAGACAAATACACTGACTCTATTTAAGATAAGCTGTGCAATGACTGGCTCTTATAGTGTATTTAGCTGAGGGCTGTGTGATCAATTTTGCTGGACCAAACCACTTATACTTTTGCATTACTACTTAGCCATGCTTACAAATTAATTTTTTTATCTCTATGAAATAATTCAGTGATGATTAAATTTGTGTTAACTTGTTTGTTCAACAGTTGGTACGAATCGCTAAAGTGTTGGGCACAGATGACTTATTTGAATACCTTCATAAATATCACATAGATCTTGACAGCAAGTTTAACGAGATTCTTGGAAGGTAATTATGGGTATATACTTTGAGTTGCCACATTTAAGGATCTAAGCATTCAAATTGAAAATGTTAATGTAAACCACAGCAAAATCAGAACTTTTTAGTCTTATGGGCTTTGCTGTTGTTATCATAGCTTTGGCTTAGTTGGTTTGTATTGCATGGCTGCAATATCTTGATCAAAATAGCAATAGCTAGATCTTAGTCTCACAGTCCAGTATAATAATGAACTTTGCAGAAGCAGTGTTAACATTTTCAATGAAAACAATGAAGTTGGCATTTTTGTTCATTTGCTTCATTGATTTACTTCCTATATTTTACATAGGCATTCAAAGAAACGATGGGAACGCTTTGTACATATTGAAAATCAACATCTTGTCAGTGACGAAGCTGTTGATCTTTTAGATAAATTACTACGTTATGATCATGCAGTAAGTAATTGTGTCACTATCATTAGAACTCTTCAACCCTAATTGATTATGCATTTTGCTCTTTTGTCATGCAATGGAGGCGTATTAGTGAGAAATTAACATTCGCTGGTAGAAGCTGCATTATGCAGACCAAATTCTGTCAGACAGTTGAACATCAGCAAGAGCTAGTCAAATATTTTCATTTCTAAAATTGTCTTTGTAACATTGAACATTTTGTGTTTCTTTAGTGCCGTAAATATTTATAATGACTTTCAGACTCCACTATATTGATTATGCATCAAGGACAGTGTTCATTTGTGGTACAGTATAGTGAAACCTGTGGAATGTAAAACAACCAGTTACAGCGACAGATAAGTCAACCATATTATAGACAAGTGTCTGCTTTATGGAGGTGACTAGTATAAACAGGTTTGATCGTACCTCTTCCTCTTAATAGTTGTTTGTATTTTGTGTATCAAAGGAGCGATTAACGGCTAGAGAAGCAATGGACCAACCTTATTTCTGTAAGTATTAATATGAATTTTGAAAGTTTTTTATGATGCCCCATATACTGAGAATATCATGGGATAGATAGTCTCATATTTTGCCCAAATAAATT
>JANVCG010026565.1:0-26669 GCA_025505365.1 Haliclystus inabai | reverse complement strand
AAGAGATGAAGGAGAGTTAAGGAATCAGTTGGTTCTTTTTAAAAGCGTTCATATCAATTTTCCACTTTCGATACTCTGTGACGTTTTATGATCAATCGTTAATGAATTGACGCACTATCAATAACATATACTGCACAAATGGTAATGGTTTCTAAATCTGAACCCTTCAAAGTTCACGGGGAGGAGATAGTAACAGAGGTCACTTCAACGAAGGAAATATTCTACTGATATTTTATCTTATCAGATATTAATCTATGATGTCAGCAAATAGTGCTTTCAATGATACGAAATTACAGACAATGAAAATCGATGCCACGTAATGTGTGAGAGTATCAATTGTGTAAACACCATTCAATTTTTAGAGAGGCAGAAAACCGCCATATTTATCGACCTCATTGACATTTGGTGATCCTTGTGAACTCTGGTGAATTTCAAGCTCTACGACATTTTCGACTATTCTAGAATCAGTTTGTAGATTCTATTTTGTAGGCCTCTTGTGTAGTATTACGGCTAAGAGTGTTTTATGACATTTATAGACACAATGTGCACGATTGCACGTACACGAATAATGAAATAAAGTAAAAATTGATGTATCAAGTTGAAAAAAGATACTCTAAATTCACGTTTTCACAAGACAATATAGACAAAATTATAAAACAAGTTGAGATGTTCACACAAAATCCTTACATGAACTTTACCATTATCATAAAATGAGATGTATGGATAAAACCTTCAAGCCTTCCATGAATATTGCTGGATACAAAGAGAGAAAATTAGCGACTATATTATAAAAGCATTGAAATTCTTACCATTTTGATCGGAGGTCCTTCTTTATTCAATGAGTGACTTGTTTCTTCTGAAACGTAGGAATTATGTTGGTATACTTTGTAACCCTTTCTTATCATGCAAGTATCGCTCGTGGTTATACTTGTTGGCTGCATGAGATAGCAATCTAGATGATGCCAAGTCCGATAGGATAAGATCAGATCTATCCAGATTTCAATCTGATTGTCATAAGTAATGTCATTTTTATAATTCGCAATCGAAACATCATCATTTCGCATCCACATAAGGCACTTCTTATTTGATCATTGGAACCCCCGTTGAGGGGGAGGTACTAAAAAGGGTGCTGCTGTATTCAATTCCTACGCAGATATGGTCGTAAGCTGACCTATCAGGATTCCTATCCGATAGTCATTGATTAGCATTCAGTTGTCATCAACATAGCCTTAGTAAGAATTCGTCATCATTGTAAAATGCTGATAGAAAGCAATTTGTATTCGACTGACCGTGAAAGGTGTTTCGTAGGATGTCTTATTTGATGGGTTAATTCTATAATTACAGTAATGATATTATTTCTCATAAATGCTTCAAATTTCTGGTCATCCCAATATTTCGTTTGGCAAAAAGTTCATACATTACTAGTTTTCTTCAGCCTTATTCTATAACTACTAATGAAGCAATTGCATATATAACCACTCGTCAAGGTCAAATAGATTACTGCTCTTTTCAACTTAATTATTTATGTGCAAAGTACCGTGTTCCATACAATCGAACTCGGTTGATATCCAACCTTGCTTGATACTGTATCGCAATTGTGAAAACGTTGGCAATTGGCTTTCTCACTTTGAAAAAGGTACTGAGTTTGGGTACCTCCTTTAAAAATCTCATGCAAATTTAATTAAGAAGATTATACAAAACATCTCCTTTATTTATAAGTGCATAAATTTTGCAGTGCAAAATATGAAGAACGCATAGGTACCCTTCAAGGCATTTTGGAGAATAAGAGAAAAAGGGAGAGCTCTGGAAGAACTTTGTTGTTGCATTTCTTTGTTGATATCTTTAGACATTAATTTAAAATAGCAACTATCTCTAATTACATTTTAAATAATCAAATAACAGTTATTATCCAGTTATCATTATTAAGGATTCAAACAATATATAAAGATAACATCTAATATTGTCTCTGATTTTACAAAGATTATGAATATATTCTAAATATTCAATGCATTTATTATATTTTATTTAAATAGAACAGAAGATAATATAAACAAGTGAACACGTTTTATTTATCTATAAACAAATCATGATTATGTGTAATTGATAATATAAAAAATTATGTGAAAGGCCTTGATTGACTAACACATTTGTTTCTATGACAATCAAAACAATCAAATATGAATCATGTCAGATTCAAGGTGACAAGATTTTTCGAGAGATGAGTGCCAACACGCCCATCTTCCTTTACATGCATATAATAATTATAATACTTAAATTATTCATAGATATCAGAACGGATGCCTTGAATTTTTTTTTTTGAAACATTCCGAAATTCACCCTTCGCATTCGAAGCGCGTTCACGGCAGTAACTATCTGGGGGTGTGTGGGAGGGTGTGCCACCCCCTGAAACAAAATTTGCAGCTTGTTTTTTTTTTTGGTGGAAAAAACTTGCTTTGTCGTAAAAAAAATGTAATTTAGACATTTTTTAGTTTTCTCGTACCAATGTCGTTACAAAAGTTCTGCTATCCTTTGAAAACGCCCATTTTTTGTCGTGCAGATCCTGCAATCCCCCCCAAACTTAAAATCAAAATGTCACGGCGTGCCTGCTTAGTTTTGAGATAAAATAAACAAAATTTTATGATCCTTGCTCGTAGATGAGTCATATTTTTAAGGAAGCTAGATACCAGATAAATCATAGTTCCTAAATGTACCCACAGCTTGTATCCTGGTTTTAAAAATGATTGGACAAAGGCTAATGAATTTGAATTGAAAGAAATATGATTTTCCTCATATCAAATATTAAGCTCAACTAATGCACAAAGTATTTTTTATATCATTGGGTGAAATAAATATTATACAAGAACACCTTTTACGGTACAACAAAGATTAACAACCACCTAAAGAGATTATAGGAAATAATGACCACTATGAAGAGGTGATTTTATTTACAGGTTGAATCCAATAGAATTCAAAGCACTACAAACTGACTATATTACAGATATGTGACTGCTCAATAGGTGGCCTTTGTACACAGGTTTTTCATAACACTATGCGTTACATATAATATTGTTTTTAACATGGTTTTTACAAAATGGAGATTAACTTTGGATGCACATATTTGACACTTGCACATTTTATGCATTGATTTTGTATACAAAATTACGATCAGCATGACCAACGCATAGCAGGTCATTTTGATCGCACGTGTTGAAATCATTCGAAGAACAACGGGATGACCACCCATGTCGATGATATTTAGATTCAATTGCTCCTGACCAACATTCTCCGTAGTTTTGCAATGCAATCAGTTTATTTGAACCAGATCGCTTGACACATTCACAGAACATCCTACAAAATAATCAATGTTGTGCTTATAAGTTAATGAAGAGGAGTCATATTTTAAGGATGCGTTTATTCCATCAGATTGGAAGTTTGGAACGGAGTTCAACCTCATAGCTTCTACCCCAGTGAAGATTCTAGACAGTTCTTTGTTATAGATTAATATAGGTTTCATAAATTAGGATTTAATAAGATTGACGTTAAATGGTTTTTAGCACGATTAATGTGCCACTGATAACATTGATCTTTTAGTTGTTAGCATTTATGTAAAGCAGTACAGCTGATCACAGAAAATTCAAAGATCTTTACATGTCAATCCTATGCAGGACATTGTAGAGAGAGATTATCCTCTCCTGACGGCTTCGTTGATCGGTAAATTCAAGTAAAGCTATTTCAAAATTGTGAATGGGCTACCTAAAATCTTGATTGCTTCTGATCGTGATCAATATAATTCACTGTGTAAGCTGAACGGCTCACACTCATCAAAAGACTTCCTATATATTATATCAATGCATGGAACTATATTGTATTTTTCGAATTCTTACTTTTCCATGAAGACGTTCCAATGATCCCAATCGATTCCTTCTCCAGCATATTGAGGTGAATTAGGTTCTCTATAACTAACAGCCAAGTTAGGTAAAGACCGATCAAGTTTTGAATCTTTAAAACAACCAAGACGTTCGAAGGAGATAGTATTTTCACCGCAAGTAATGTTCAAACCTGTGAAAAGATTTATAATTACATCAAAAATAGGAAGTTGATACAATGGAAGAACAAATGCAAAACGACTAATTGCTAATCATGAAGCCGAAGTTTGCTTCCTCTACTGCATCAGGCTAGCAATATCAATTGGAAATCAAGAACCATGAGTCCCAATATTTTGTAATACTGTAGCAGGGAAATAATATCTTTCTGAGAATCATACGCCATGAGCTATCGATTTGGAAATGACAGAGGTTAAATGAAAAGGTTAGTTATTTACAACAATTTACTAGAAAATATTCTTATTACCTGCACTCGAGGGGCCAATAAGGCATGTCAATGAAGCAACAGCCAGAAGAAAGACTTTATTCATTTTTGAAACGAATTAGATTTTGCCAGTTATGTTTGGATTGATCCAATGTAAGAAGTTTGAAACTATTTGACATGGACGAAATTATCCTTTTATATTTCCGTTTTTTTACATAGTTTCTTATTATTTACACGTTACCATAGTTATTATACATTACAATATAGATTATTGTACGATGTGTATCAATTTCCTTTTCACGAAACTTGTGGTTGCATCAATCAGTTTTTGTCAAATCTTGTTTAATGATATGGTCTGATTAGATCTGTTGATTATGATAAACCAACATAGAATATATGCCAAAGTCTAGATAATGATGTATACAATAAAATGTTAAATAAATAATTCTTAATAAATAACACACACATATCGTGAGAAATTATGCCTAAGGCATGATCGGTACAACTAGGTGGGAGGTAGTTGAACAATAGTTAGCTAAGTAATCTTTTCTAACTCATTTTGTTGATTGAATTGTTACGAGGATAATACATTATAGTTTAATAGATATCAAATATAGGGGACTCAGTGTTTAGGGGAGATGTAACAGGACCCCTTTTCCGTACTGCTTTTAGGTATTGTTAGGCTTTCACGAGACTATTCAGCTAATTATTCACCCTTAAAAAATCTCATTATTTCTAATTTTTTGAATTGTTGTAGAAATAGGAATGGAGCATGAAAGACGTTCGAGGAGATGGGCAATGCAATTTGGCACAAAGCATGGAAAACCCAGTTTTTATAAGTGTAGGGACACCCTTCCATTTAGGTGGGTTGAAACAGTTTTGCCTGAAAACATTCCTATTGAGAATTTTGTTTATTTGCTGAAAAACTGTCGGAAAATGGCTTTTTAAGAATGTTTAGAGGGCAACCACCCTCCCCGTCCCCCGCGCATGACTCTGTTCCACTCCACGGAATACAGGATAGCTATTTCTGTTTCAAGGAGAACGTCACTTGGCTTATTGTTAGAGTTGAAACCCTTCCGGTTTGCAATCTAGTTATTAAAGGTCATTTTTACAATTGGATCTTGGATTTGGATATAGATATAATTATTACATAAAGCATTGATAAATTTTGACTCTATTTCATTAATCTCCCCTTCACTCTTGTGTAAATAAAGTATCCAAGTGATCCAAGGATCCAAGTGAGAACGTTGGAGAAGAATTTAACAAACTTCAATTTCGGATCATTTTCAGTTTTAAAATTATTATTTGACTTCAAATGTGTAAACCTATCAATCAACCTACATTCAGGTACTCAATGAAATCACATCTTATCTAATTAAGTATAGATACAGTATACTGAAATATTATATAGTAATGATTTGATAAACAAAATTAGAATTCTGTTGTCCAACGCATAAATCATCATCGTCATCACAGGAACCGTAACCCTTGGAGATACAATTCGATGACCATCCTATTTGTTTGAACAAAGATTCTGAAGGTCCAGAGAAACACTCTCCATAAAATTGCATTCCGATTAAATCCGTTGCTTTGACTTTAGAGAAACAACCACATGCCATCCTATAAAAGAGTCAAGCTTAAAATGATCAATTTCATCAGGAGAAATTTTGTGGAATAATGGTTTCAGTTGTTTGATTAATGCATTGCACTTGCACAATTGCATGGCTCGGGTATTTGTCCAATGTACCGTACCCAAAGTACAATGTATCGTGTTCTCAGTTCTATACATAGAGTGTGTTCGTGATCCTAATTGCGAAAGTAACTTCAATAGATTGCATTGTAAAGTGACCTTGATTGGTGCTATACATCTTCAAATGGAAATTTGTCCTAGATTATTCAATAAGCCTTCCAGAAAAGGTTATTTGTCGACGTTTATATTATTACGTCAAAGTTTATGTTTGAATTTTATAGTAAAAGGGAGGGGCTGATTAAGCTAGATATCTGTTAGCCTGCTCACAGACTCTCCCAAAAAATGCAACCCATTGAAGCACTATGCATAAAAATTTTACGAGATATCTAATATCTGTGTACTAAGACTTGCTGTACAACCACACAAGAGTTATACAGTCTCTCTCTAAGCACAAGAAAACGTGAAGCATTAATAAAATTGGTATGTGGGTAAGTTGACTGTACTTTTTCATGAATGAGTCCCAGTTGGCCCAGTCAATGAGCATTCCACCATAAACTTCACTTGATTCGTCTCTATAATTCGCCACAAGCTTTGGTAGTACACGTTTAGATGTAGTGTCATCATAACAGCCAAGTTTCACATAGGTAAAATTTCTCGTACCACAGGAAATTTCTAACCCTAAAAAATATGTATAAAGATGATTTAGATTGAGCCGTTTCGATATATGGAGAATTTAGAGATTCATCGTGACCGCGATGGCAATTTTTACCCAAGAGAAGACCCTTGAATATACTCATTACAAGTTTATTTATATTTTAGCTGTGTTATGAATCAAATAGTTAACACTTATACCATGGGATGATCTCATGCATGGTATCCCTTCAATCACATGCACTCCACAGGAGAAAATTCGAAGGTGAAGATCACTCGCCGCGTTGTGGTTCGCGATTTTCTAATGCCTTCTCGTTTTCTTTAATCCTAATTACTATTAATAGCTATAATAAATTCGAATTATACGACTTATATGTCCTTTTTATTTGAAGTAGGTTCCTATGCATGGTTATTATTTCCTAATTCTGTGACTAATTTTCTGTAATTCCTGTTTCACCCTTTCGATTAAAAATCATGGTTTCCTTTCATTGACCTAATGACTAAATTATCTACATGCGTTTTATGAGCTTAATATTTACAGCAATTGTTTCTATTTGAAATGGATACATCTTAGCTCCATTATTGTAGAGGACCGTGCCTATATACGTCTCATTTTGAAGACCTGGATTACGAAAAATGCATATTAATCCAATGTATGGCCTCCAATTTCCCAGTAATTACTTTTTCTTAAGACGGATAGTCTCAATTCCTTTCTTGTAGCTGCTTCTGTGCATCACCTCTCATCTCAGTTGCCTCAATACGTAAGCATAGCTCATCACTTTATCCAATGTCATTTACCTTTTGTTACTCCCAAGAATATTGCCAAAACAATGCACTTTCTTGGCCAACATAACATCTTGTAGTACTGCGCATATTAAACGAAAGAGCAATATAGACAATAAATATTATCATAATTTAATCTATTATATCATGATCTCAAAAATGGATATTTAAAAGTATCTCGTGTCAGTGGTTTTGATTTGAAACTCTTTGAAATGGACAAAATTTAGTCATTCTTCCGTTGAAATTTTTGCTTTAGCTAAGAGCCTGTAGTCAGTACCTAAAACTTAAACAGGTAAACACGTTTACATTCAATTGAAGAAACGAGCATAATTTTTTACTTACCGTGATTAGTGGATGTTCGTTATGTAGTAATTAAAATTTTATGTTGACAGCCGTTCTATCGAAACGCAATTGTCAAATCAGAGGTTGTATTTTTATCATGGGAATTATTGAACACAGACGTCACAACAGCTTTCTTTATTCAACCTAACACAGAACAAACTAGCCAAGCTTGACATTCGATACATGAAACATTTCTCTCAAGAAAGAGATTAAAATGAGTCGGAGCTTCTGTATACGATTGAATAAATAAGTTGTTTGTTTAGTATAAGCATAGATAGATTGGAAACATTTATATGATTCTACTGCTGCTCTGAAAACTTTTGCTAGAGGTAATCCAGCCAAACCTAAAATTCATTGCATCATTTGCTCATACCGCTTCGAATAGATTGAAATAATTTATAGCTATATTCTTATACGAAATTATTAGTAAAGCTCTGATGTCTGATTAGATCAGTGAATCAAATAGAAATAATTATGCAGTACACATACAAAAGATGTATTGTCTAATTTGCAACCCCCTGCGTGAGAATCAACGCCCCTTTCTGCCCCCTCCAATTCATTGTTCAATCTCGATCAAAATGGCGGCTGCCTTCGAACATTTTGTTATTGCTTCTTTGATAGCTTTGCTAGTTTATACCAATAAGGAATCAATTCGTAAGCATTGGCATACAAGAGAAGAAGATGCACTTATTGGATTACAAGATACAATAGCTAATTCGACACCAAATTTTAAGAGAGTAGCTGTAGGGTAAGGTTACATTATAGAAAGCAGGCTCAGCCAGCAGGTCATTTTGTGTTCGTACGTCAGTCGTCAGGTCTAGGCTCTAGGGTAATTCAGACAAAGGTAAACTATAATTATTACTAAGCTTATCTGTCTGTACCAATTCAGACTGATTCATATATTAGAGTAAGCTCAAGCTATTTTCATCTCACCAAATCATATTCTCATTTTTCAAAATAATGCCAAATGGCTGCTAGGCTAGGCTAATTATAATAGCCTAAAGTTTTATTTTCCACCCTAACTTTCCATGGTTACAATGTAACCGTCGTAACACCCTCATTTTAACTGAATGCATTCTAAAAGACAATAATATAATTTCAATTTGTTTGTGTTAATTTTCTACTAAGGGTCAATTCAAATATCGATTTGATAGTACCAGTCTTTGATATTTTCAATACTTTGGACATCAAGCCATCACGTGAACGTCTTAACTGTGAAACCATCAAAAGTTTTGATGAGCTAGAAAGCTGCTTCGGATATTCATTTGAAAAATGTGCTGCAGCTGAACGATTTGTTGCATCTGGAGACGTGTTCAACGCCATTGTGAATGCTGTTAGAAACAGTAAGCATGTGAAGGTAGGCTAGGCCCAGCAAGAAACTAGGTGTATATATGCCTGGATTATCTGATGGGTAACAACCAAAGCTAAGTTCAACTACTGAGTCATGATGAGGGCTTGGGTTCTCTAACCCCAACTGATAGATATTCCAAATTTTAATACTGATCTTACCACGTACATGCATCCTCTATGTATAAATCCCATTTACTGATAAATTGTGTTAAAATTAATTCTGACATTTAGAAGACATTATGCTAGCATGGTGACCATTTTCAGTGTTTGCAGAAAGACGAGAAAAAAGTTTCCGAGAATGATTCAAATCCCTGAAATAATATCAAGCTTAACTTTAGAGTCCTTGTCTTTTGCTCGGCCAATGAAATTTTGGTAAATATCTTGCACATAGTTTACATTTTTCCATGCCTTAAAACTCCTTTTGGGTGGATGTAAGAGGAAATATCTTACTAGGCTTTAGAAGCATCTGTGCACAATAGCCTAATGGCATAATATGCGGCTGCTATTTAGAGGAAGCAAAGTTGTCTGGCATAGAACACTGCCTCACAAAACGAGGATTCCAATCTGGTTTTCAGTTTCACAACAACAAAAAGTTTTTTAAATAACAAAATTTTACGAATAAGGTTGACCACATTGAAACGTCTCCATATTTTCTCCCATAAGGTTGAGAATTCTGTAACCTGGATGCAATCTAGATTGTTGTGAATATATTTCGAGTTGTGGAATGCAAGTAGATTCACTAGATTCACATTAAAAGTGACGTGATTGACTCTATCCTGTAAAAGATTTGTAAACAAAAGTAACCTAATAATTCAAAGCTGTGCAAGAAATTACACTTTTTATTGGTAATAAAAACCTTTGGATCAGATCGACTTTCATACTTGGAAATTTAGATTAGATTGGATTCTCAGTAATTACATAGCATTCACACCCTTACAATTTTCAAGGAAATCTGATTCAACGCACAGCTCTAAAATTCTACACCCCTACCTAGAACATTTTCACAGGCAGGAAAGGTACAGTGTAAGATTGTAACATAAGGTATGCGTTCTTAAAATTATTCAAGAGATAGCAATACTTTATACTGACTTGTACAGACCTCCTATGAGAATTTTTAGTTGATAAATCCCTATGCGCATTGAACGATGTATTACCAATGGATTAATCGACAGTCTAAAATCCTCTACATTGTCTTTTCTTTTTGTATTCGGCATTAGAAATATGTTGGAGGCAATGCAGCATTGATGGGTTTGAAGATGCTCTACACGTATCCTGAAAGTCAGGTAAGCATTCAAGACAGCTGAGTATGGATGTATTCAATTAATGATATAAGCTATGTAGCCTATAATTGGTTGTTAACATTTCGATCAGAGTATAAATGATATTTGAGCTTAAGAATTTGTTGTAATTTTCTCTATTCAAATTTTATCCTTTATTACGTGAGGGTTTCACAAACATTAACATTCACAATCGAAGAATATGTCTGCAATATCTTGGTCGTATCTTGTTGAAAGTCATTGTTTCTAATTGATGGTATTGTGTCGATACTCTATACACAGATACTGCTCATCCTAATTGGCTGAATATTTTTCCTTGAGGGGCTAAAAATACTTGAATGGACGAAACCTGTTTATAAATGTCACCCTACTTGGAGACACCTGTCTCTAATGGTCAATCTATATTGCTGTAAAATACATATCTATATCGATATTGACCAGTGTATTTTGACCACTTCTCTAAAGTGATGAAAATACCCCAACCTTATAGCTGGCTGGTAGCCACAGTTTTCACCATTTGAGGTTTTCTGTATTACTTTTCAGGTTCTTCTTGGTGGCCCTGTCGGCAAAGAACTAAGAGATATGCTTGATGATAGAATTGAAGTGCCATTACTTCAAGAGATAGATGAATATCATATAATTTTAGAGTATAAAACAGGCGATGAATGGGGCGGTCATGTATCATCATGTGCTAATAGATTTATCATCACTCGCGATGTTTCAAATTCTCAAATGAAAGCAATGGATATGTTTTTTGGTAAGTTCTTCAGTTTTCATGGCACAATTAAATTGAACACAATTTGATAAATTGAAATTGAAACAGACTTTCAGGATCCATTTACACTGTTTTAAATTTGTAAATCAGAATTCCAAAATTCCAAAGTGACATCAAAAATGCTTGATAGCTGGCTTATTGATGTTCGGTCAGGTATAGAGAAACTTGTTTATGAAAGTCACAACAGAGATCAGCTACCAGACTTCAAGAGTCACTTGGTGTTGCTACAAAATCTAATTTCAATTGAAGCTAGCCTGTGTATGACGGGCCTCTCTCTGTAGTGCTCAAAATCTCCAAATCTTATTTTGCCATTATACAGAGCTGTCAATGAGACCTGGGTTGCCTTAAGATTTTGGACCAGGAATATTTTTATAGCTTACATGCTCTCTACAATATGACCTTATCTCCAATAAACTTTACTGAAATAGGTTTTCAAATTCTAACCTTCAGGAAGCCTGCCTGAGTTTAAGCCAGATCTTATTGTTATCTCTGGGCTGCATTTACTCGAGAGTGAAAATCAAGATGTCATCCGTGAAAGATTATCTCAATTGGCAGAGCATTTGAAAGTTATCGATAAATTAATACCTGTTCATTTGGAATTGGCCAGTATGGTACGACAAGATTTCGTCACCATGATTACTGAGGTGATATTCCCTCATGTTGATTCTATTGGTTTGAATGAACAAGAACTTGGCTTCTTTTCAAAGTCATTTAATGGACCACATTCTCAAAATAATGATCTAAATGAATGGCCACCTGAAATCGGTAAGTGGTGTACATATGCTAAACATGAGTGATTTTTGATTGTGACCTATAAAGTAAACTAATAATGCTAATGAATATAAATATCACCCTACCATAGGCACCTATATTTCATTTCCAGGAAAGTAACTATTTTTGTTATTAGCTTAGAAAAGTGATGTTAAACTATCATGATGTCAGCCATGACAAAGCTGGTCACTTTCAATCGATTTCTGATAGAATTTGCTTTATTGAATGATATACGGATAATACACTTTATGGGCATAGGAGGTGGGGCCTCAGAGGGTAATAGCCCCCAAATGTAAAAAGCCATTTTCTGGCAAACCAAATATTTTTCTAGTGTTTAAAGGATTTTATCTGGGTGAAACTGTTTTCCCCTCCAAATGGAACTGTACCTCTATACATATGTCCTCTAACATTTTCTAAGAACATTCTCTCAATCATTTGTTAGAATAAAAATAACTTTTTTTATGTGAATCACAAATTCGTTTGTATTGAATCAATTTATGGTGGACTAAATAGCTTTTATTGGCGTTGTTTGAGCTTCTCTGTGCTCTTATCAAATTGAGAAACTGATAATCTTCTACAACTTTTCTTACCAGCTGTTATGTCTGATGTTTTGCATTGGCTAATGGTTAAATTTGGTCGTCACCAATCCCCCACATCTCGTCTATCACGTATCCATTATCATTCGTTAACATATCATATCATTGCTGTCTTGCCACCCTATTGGTCAAACAGTCAAGCAGCATCTGCCGCTGGATCACGTGCTACAACACGTCAAGCATGTGATAATGAGAATATAATGATTGATCAAGTAGAATTACGTATCCCAAGATTCTTTGCACGCTCTGTCAATTTTCAACCTTTGAGAAGTAAATTAATGAAGTATGATCAAGCTAATCCAATCACTTCTTGGTCACGTGATGGCGTGGAGTTTGATTTTACAGCAGTTTTAGTTTGTAAAAAACCAGTCAGAACCGTTGGTCTAGGTGATTGTATTTCTGCAACAGGGCTGCAGTATTCAAAATTTATGCAGTAAAAACATATAAACTCAATATAAACATAAAATAACATTTTATTTTGAAAATTTAGCATAGTAGTATAACAACTTATAGCAAATTAAATCACGTCTTTAATCAATCCAAGTTATCATGTAATACTTTACCATATTAAATTTTCATGTCACTATAATTAGTATATTGTTAGGGTTTTAAAGAAATACAAAGTAGTACTAGTTACCGACTGATGATCTATCTAAAAATGCCTATAAGATAAGAACATATAATATGACCTCAACCAAATTGGAATTCATGTACGCTGCCAAAGAAGTTAATCGGTTTCCAAAAGGGGAGGAGGGAAAGGCAATTCCCCTAGTAAAGTGCCTTTCTAAGTGAGTTCTATTTGAATCTAATGGAGGAATCTTGAATATTTTGTCAATAATAAATTGAATACAATTTATCAAAACTAAAAAAATCAATCTTGACTAAAAGGTAAAGCAACAGAATTGGCCTATGATAGATTCTGATTGGTTTAAAAGCCATTGTACTATTTTTGTTGTATATTTAGCTTCTATATGGATCCCAGCTCCTTATCAAAGCAATTTTGTTGACTTTTCAAGACATGCACTGCAATCAAGAATTTAAAACACATCAACAATGAAACAATTTTGATTGACATAGATTTATTTCTTCGGGCTCAGCACAATTGAGTTACATAATTACTACTTTAATTTTACTGACATGACTGATTAAACAACCATACATACTGACAACAAGGTTGACAAGCAGATCAAGATAACAAATGACGAATGACACGGAATGATTGACTTGTGTTAGAATAGAGAGTTGCCATGCTGATCACGTGATTAGGGTGATGTGATGTTGAAACTGGTTTTTCCCTTCCTTTTTTATCAATAACTAAATCATGATTGGTTGACCCCATCAACCCCTTCCATTTTTAGCAAGTGTGCTTTTTATTGTTCTAAGTATTTTGCGTTTTCAATTACAATAAATTTCCTTCCAGCCTAGTTCTACCATTTTCAAAGTCATTTGAAGCGAGCTTGCAGCTCTCCTAATTGGTGTGTCCCTAACAACTTCTACAGTCATCAGATTCCCCAGGGCTAGTCCAACCCACAGCAGCCCCCTTGATGGAATTTAAAGACTGTAATCCTTCTATTCATAGGCCCTTTCTAATGAACCTTTGGGTTGTACTTATGGCCAGTCCCGGTTAAGGACCAGCCAACACATCCTTTTTCCTTACTACTGTATAGGAATTGTGACAAGGAAAGCCACTAAGGCCAGTCCCTTCTAGGACTAGCCCACATGAAAGCCTTTAGCGGGTTTGTGAGTAATTTTGTATCATTTTAATTTTTCTTCAGGGCCAGTCAAAATCTCAGACCAGCCCATAAAACTTCCCGTAACAGGACTCCTAATGCAGACGAAATTCTGTTATTATTTTGATTTTTTTATATTTGCTAATTTAAGGGAAAAGCAAAGCAGTACTTCCACCCAGATCACTTCCAGCAGATCACTTCTTCTTACATAAGGACTTGACCATCTACCATGTGCAATTAATTGTTTGTGCTTCTCAATTTACTTGAATCTATGATAGGCTATCATTGTTTAACTAGAAACATGAATCATACTACACTACTAGCATCCCCATAATACTAGTTAGTGCGCATGTCATGTACATGTGATTTGGCTACCAGACCTTCCCCATATAAGGTCTGACAACTAAATCAATTAGCCAATGAATTGAGCTTTGCTGGAATTTGTAATCAGTAATTATAGCATAGCAACAATCTAAACTAACACATGTCAATCATCCCATATCAATTGTCGTGACCTTCTTGCCCCTGAATCAAATCAGGCTTTTGTGTCATCAATATTATTCCAGTTTATCAGTCATTATCTTATAACTATAATTACTATTCACAATTTCTAAATGTTTTACATAATTCTATAATTAAGTTTTTTATATTTTAAAATTATTTCCAGCACAATGTGCATTTTTATGGATTTTTATTCACAGTAATTTTATATATTTTTTGTGTTGTTTTTGTGTTTTTTCCAGCATCAAATAAAGTGCATTTTTATTGGTTTTATGTTATTGAATTTTTTTGTATTTTATTGTTATTTAATTTTTTATTTGATTTTGTATTATTTAATTTTTTTGGGTTTTATATCTATGTCTTACTTGTGCTGAGCCCGGCATGCAACATAATGTTCAAGATGCGTTAGGTGGTAGAAGATCATTTATCTTCTTGCCTTTTTCCAATTTCTTTTCCATTTCAATGAGGGTACTAACTCCATCAATGACCTTTTGAACTAGTTCAACCTACATTGTTTTAAATTATTTTGAAACATTTATTTATGTGATCTATTGGATTGCAAAATATTCAAATTGAATTAAGATTTATTACCTCTGAGAATCCCAAACGATCTAAATTAGAAATGTCAAAAGTTCCACCAACAGCAGCAGTGTCTACACCACCTGTTCAGCAAATCAGAATGGTCCAATCATTAAAGATTTATATATTTCCATTCAACATTTTCTCTCATTGTGAATAAAATTTAATTGCTACTGACCTGTTCCTCTCTTTTGAAGACGGAGGCCTTGCAAGATGGAATCAAATCGTTTATCCTAGTCAATTTTGATAAAATATTTAGATATATTACAAAACTGTTTTACTTATTTTTGCATCCCTATTCAATTTTTCTATGTATACCTTCGCTAGGTGTGGCAGTTTAACATGTACTCCTGCTCTGAGGCCTGTCCCAAGATTTGATGGGCAGGTCAAAATGTAACCAAGATGTTTGTTCCACATGAATTCAGCTCCTTTGCTTTTGATGTGAGTCTCAACTTGTTTGAGTCCATGGCAGAAGCGTTCGAATACACCTTTCATATTGCCGCCTTTCTCCATTGAAATTACACGGGTGTGGTCTTCTTCGTTGAGCCAAACAAGGAAATTCTTCTTGTCATTGTGCCAAATACCACGGGCATCGGGCCAGTCCCGTGCCATTCCAGCGCATGTTAGCAATGGAGAGACCGGTTTATCAAACAAGAAATGATCGTTGATGAGTTGCTCCTGTTCGGCTTCAGTCATGTCTGCAAGTGGGTAATACTTGCCCTTAAGATCTCCTAGAATGAAATACCGGGTTTTGTTTTATTCGCGCTGTATATAGCCTGCGCGCAGAGTCTGTATACAGCGCGAACAGTATAAAACTCCCAGAGTCTGCGCGCAGGCTACGCTGTATAGGATTAATCCAATTACAATGCTTCAATTTAATATCTACCAACCTTTGAGAGAGTTGAGTGCATCAGAAACAAGATGCTCGACAGCTCTTCTTTCTGCTCTTGTACAATGTGGAGGCAAAGAATAACCACGGATGCTTCTTCCTGTGCGACATCGTGATGATAAAACATATTTCTCATCGAGATGTCCGCCTTTGATTTTCGATGGATCAATGTCTGTTTTATGGATGTCATCCTTCTTGTAGCCATTGTGGCGATCCTCGATAACAGGATCAAAGAGATCAGCAAATACACTGTATGATTCTTCATCACCAGCAACTAGCCCAACAGTTGAGATAAAAGGATGGCCAGGGTTGTCGACTCCAGTCTGAATAGCTTGATCGAGAGTGAAACCGTTTGGTGTCACCTAAAAACAGAAGTAATTATTTTGGAATAAACCCTCACAGAACGCTGCACAAGGAAATATGTATGTGTTGCTAATAAATTAATTACCTTATCTCTAAGTTTGGCATAGAGAGAAGGACTCAAGAACTTGGCCATGGTGTTGTTATGAAGGCGTAGATCAGGGTAATCCCCCATAGGCGAGAAGAGACTGTACGCCCGACGCATACTTTCGCAGCCACCTTCAACTTTAGCAGATGAGTATGCCAAACCGGCAGCAGCAGATGCCACGGCACCTACTCCTACGGCAGCCTTGGATGCCAAACGACCAAGTAATGATGCAGCCATATCAGTTGCACAATATAAACTTCTTCTGAGTGTTATATAGTTGCGTTTTGTTTGGCAACTTATTGACGAGATTTTGGTGATGTGTTCGCGAGTTCGGTTTGTTGAGTTGCTTTGATAATTTTTCCGTTTTTGACGTCATAATTGATATTTTTGATTGAGAACGGAGAAAAAACCGCTTGATTTCAAACACTTCTCCACGTTAATTGCCAATTTGATGTCATCGATCAATTCCTACTTTGAAAATCTTTATTTGCTACATTTTTGAAGGTGAATAATTGAGAAACTGCAAGGAATATAGTTTAAAGAATCTCCAGTATTTCAAGCTGGCTGACTATTCATAGTACTATGCTGCCGTAATCATCGCATTTAACCCACAGTGATGACACATTTTTAAACCTGTCTTTATCAATGTCCCTATGGATGTTGGTATTTGGTTACAGTATGACTGATCTGAGGACAAGCTTCAACAAAATCTGCGATCAACAATTTGGAAAAACATCCTTAGCGAAGCGGTACTCTGCTGTCGTCAGCAATGGAATTTTTTGAATAAAATTTGTGAATTAAAAGTTTGGTTGAATTCAATACTTTAGAAAATAGTTACACTGAAACACGAGCTCAGACATATAAACTCAAAACCGTTATCATGTACAGTATACGTTAAGATTCTGATTGGAGTCGTCTGCATAGTAATAGATAGTTCAAGTTCTTCGATATATCGCTTCACGAATTCAATCGGAAAAAGTGTGCGTATATATTTGGGATGGGAAGCCCAAAATATTCCCAAAGCCCGCAAATAAGCAAATATCATTTTAAATGAACACTGTAATAGTTCATAAATATCTAACACATTTGCTTCAACCAAACTTTCAAATGATTGCAATCTCTGTCTGCATGATAGCACAGTGGTAGTCTAGCCTCCGCAAGACTCCTACAGACTCTGCCTACCAAAGAACATCATGTTTATACTTTCACGTAAAAATTTGAGAAAAATAAAACAGTAAAATAGACCCATTTCAATAGTGCATTATATTTATATTCAAATACTGTGACAACTCGTATCCTTTACATTGTTTGTTATCCTTAAAATTTCTCTTCGCTATCATCCGTTTTCACGTCTTTCAAATGTTTGAATCTTGCAATGACATCCTCGACGGTTTTCTCTCCGTGTACCTCATTATCGCGCGTACGGACATTGACAGTGTGAGAGGTTTTCTCTTTTTCACCAACAACTAGAATAGTAATACAAAATAGTTGACAACAATGTGCAGCCGTAACTTTCAGAGTACGTTTTTACCATCCACTTAATTATTCCTGTTCAAAAGCCGCTCTGCATTTGAACTATTCAACAGACAGTACTTTAATAATGTGGCCGGCCGAGAGCTTCTAAGTTGAAATGCAGGCCTCCTTATCTGTGTTTCTAATGGACCTTGATCAATTGAGACTAGTATGCAAACTGTTACATCCGCTCTAAGTGGGACCATTTATTCTAGTTACTTGAAAATCGACTCAAGATAGGACAGTTTCCACTGCGAGATTGATAAATTGATAGAAGCACTGACTCAGAACGAGAGGCAAATGCATCTGCTACATTGCTCTTACCTAAGATGAAGTTGTATTGGGCTAATTGAGCATTCCTGATTTTCTTATTCAGCGTTTCACCATGATCTAGATTCACATCAACCATGAAATTGCATGAGTGAATTTCTTTGTACACCTGAGAAAAAAAAGAAAATCTTGATAACCCAGCACAATTTATGATACACTTCTATTAAGCCCCAACCATATGGAAACTATAGTGAAATAATTAATTTTATGAATTTTACACGTTTCATTTTGGCAGCACACGAGAAACTATTTCTCACTGTTAGCCGATATCAGTACTGCTCAATTTAAGAGGAACTGGTCTACATTGTAGCTTGCTTGTGGTACACGATACTTCAACCTCTTGACTCTTATCTACTCTAACTCTTAAAGTGTTTAAATTTGATTTGTACACAAATATATCCTAGTATCTGGTGAAAAAACACAAACCTGATTTGCATATTCATCCAAAGCATTATTGATTGGTATAACAATTGCTTGACGTGGTGAGAGCCAAAATGGCCTGGAATAAACACATGCATGTTGATGGTAAGGAAGAATGTTGTCAAAATAGGGGAGGGGTTATTTTTAAAGATTTCTTGAAATCAAAGCACTTAGAAGTAGTTAAACTGGTCGTGGAATGGCTTGGTTAAAGTGATACTTTGTTAACTTGTGATGGAGCTTGCTTTTTTTCCTGACTAGTTTCTGAAGTACAAAATTCAATCCTACAATCTAGATGATACATTTTGATTCTCAAATTTCTTTTGTTAAAATGAGATAGAATTACGCAATATCCTACTTGTACTATTTTTGTCTCAACCAAGCTATATACACAAAAGCTCACCACTTTCCACCATAATTTTCAGTAAGAATGGCAATCATTCTTTCTACTGAGCCAAGAATAGCACGATGAATGATGACAGGTCTTTTAGCTTCAGATTTTTCATCGCCACTAGGGTTAGAATACAAATAGAAAAAATGTCAAAATGATACAGCAAAAAATAATTCAATTTGAAAGACAGAATCTAGATTAGGATCAAAGAAATATAATGGAGTGAGGGATGTACTACGCCAACTTTTTTTGAAAATTTTTGAAACCCACTTCCGCTTTTGTGTATATTTCACCGTACAACAAATTTTCATGTAAACTGATCTTTACTATGTTAAAATCACCATTTGGACGGATCGAGGATGGATTTGAGAAAAAGTTTTCCAGGAACATTTAAATCCTGAAACATAGCTGAATGTCTAATTGTAGGCAGGCTAATACTAACAAATTTATGAACAAGATTAAAAACATAACACATTCCAAATCAAATAAATATGGAATACAAATTATGAAGAAGGTTGTGAAACACTGTGTTTGGCTCACACAGAAGTTATAAGTCAATAAAAATGAGCTAACCTGACATAGCTCAATTTAAATCTCTCTGGCAATTGGAAATCAAGTTGAATGGTTGCACACTGATGATAACGGCGTAAAGCATCTTGAATTTGAATATCAATCTACAATAAATGAAAATTGAATCAATTGAGTTGAAATAATACTGAGATAGATTTAGCAAACAATGACATGGTTGAAGAAGAGAAATGACTTTTTATAGATAAAACAGATTCAAAAAGCTTGAGTTCATAAAATCAATATTATCAATTAATGTTAAAATTATTTGACTATGAATAGTGAGGTATCATTGAAAAGCTTCACATTTGTTTCTGTTACTTGAATGGATTTCTGATGCCTCATGTGGCATACAAATAAAGGGATGTCCATTAACAAAAACATCAAAGATTCAATTACATATAAAAATACCTTTGGTCCATAAAATGCTCCGTCACCAGGATTCAAGATCCAAGGCTCACCAAACCCATTGAGAGAATTTTCAAGTTCCTTTTCAAAAATAATGTAAACAAATAAAATGGAAAGAATGTAAGCAAACTGACAGCTAATGGAGAAAATATATAATTATTAATTTAGTAACAGTGTTATGCAATTACTATGATAATGACACTTGGCAATTATTCATAAACCAATTTCCAGTGTGGGACTCTGAATTGTAATTGCTCTCACATGCGTTCTACAGTCAAAAGTGTGGGGTAACATCAACATTATGCTATTTAAAAATCATTTTATACCAATTGAAAACAAGGGTCTGATTTTATTAGCCATGATTCTCATTTTGAAGTATGAGAACCAATACAGTACAACAAACCTACAATTCAACAAGGTAATGATTTTCTTTATAAAGTTAAACTATAGAGCAGCGACCTGTCAATGATGGTCACTCCAAGTTGCTAATAATGTTGACTTATATTCAATTCAACCTGTGTATAAAGGCCATCTGTTTGCAGTGGTCAACATTCATCAATCTCATAGGTGGCTGCTATAAACAGGTTTCACTTTACATCATCTTAACCAACCTTTTCAGCCTTATTCCACACTTCAATGTCGCCGAGGAAATTTTTTGGTCTCGTTGAAAGGTTCAACTTGAAAGTGAATCCAAAGATTGAATAAACATATCGCAAAAAGTCCAAGCATCCTTCAATTTCTTTACCAACTTGATCAAGAGTACAAAAGATATGAGCATCATCTTGTTGGAAACGTCGTACACGTGTCAAACCTGACAAAGTTCCTGATAATTCATTGCGATGAAGAACACCAAAATCAGCCATGCGTAATGGTAATTCACGCCATGATCGAGGACGATGATCAAAAATCAAACTAAAATATAAAGCATCAATAAATTATCATTACATACTTAAATGTTAAAGTAATAATCTTGTACAAATTATGCGATTTCATGTATGTAAGTTGAAATATATATCAAAATGTGAACTTCTAATTTCAAGGTTTAATGTATAGCTGTGCCCCAAGGCAGAAAGATTGTGTTCGAATAAATGATTTATGGATTGCTAAAAATTAGAAGTTAGACAGATTGCGTTGAACTTGAGGCACAGACAGTTCAACTTGTATGAAATACAAAATGAAAAATGGTTTATAGGCTATGCATATTCTACTTGAAATCTAGAATAGCAATGGTATTATTAACTCACCAATGTCCTGGACAATTCATTGGCTTCAAAGCATAGCGTTCTTTCTCAACTTCAAATGAAAACATATTAGTCTATGCAAAAGAAAAACAACAAGAGAAAGTAAGCTTTGCTATTTCGAATAATTTAACACTCACAATTACTAGTATGATCACAAATAAATATACAAACTAACAGAATAATGTTGCCAATGGCCAGACGTTTCCCATAACTTTGTGCTATAAATATTTGGTGATATAACTTCTTGGAAACCACGCTTTTGATATTCAACCTAAATAAAAAAGGGTTTGAAGAATAAAAATTTGCACACAAACTTCTATCTCAATCATATCAAATTTAGGTCATCCCTGTTCATTTCACATGGCAGGTTGAATAGGAGGAATGATCTGCAGTCTATAATAAAAGAAATGTTAAGTTGGATTGGTTTCAAAGCTTGGTACAGTCAAACCTGTTATAACGGTCACCTCTATAAAGCGGCCACCTGTCTATAATGGTCACTTTTGAAATGTCTACTATTTCATCAACCCTGAAAATAAAGGCAATCTGTATATATTGGTCAATTTTTCTGCCTCTGTTAGCTGGTCGTTATACACAGGTTTCATTGTAAAACATTAATATAATATAGTTCCGGTGCAAATGCAACAAATAAATTATCAGAACTTGGAAGTGACGTTTTACCTTGATAAAATCAACTAGTGTGTTGTAGATATGTGCACCACGGGGTTGAAAGAAGCAGCTTCCAGGGGTCAATTCATGGAAGAAGTATAACTCTTGTTCCTGAAAGAAAACAACAATCATGCGTGCAACTTTCATTTTTAGAGCATTTTAATATTTGAAGGAAAAGCATCTAGAGTACATGAAAGCAGGATTGGATTGGTTAAATATTTAAATTGTTATAGCAATCAATGTATGAAATGGAAGAAAAAGTGATATTATGTTCATACTTCAAAATTCAGTCGTTTTCTAATACATAGAGATAACTGACAATGACGCTGCATGATACTAACTACTTGAAACCTGATCTTGTCTTCTGAATAATTACTGTGGGAAAAACCTTGACTGTTTCTGCGTAAAGCCCAGGTCTCTACGACATTGCATAGCATATTTTGTCAGGTCCTTGCCTTGATACAAGTATCGAAAATCAGTATCTAGCAGTCATACATACCCTGCCAATTTTACGATGGTCTCGTTTAGCAGCTTCAGCCTGGAAATGCTTCCACTCTTTCATCTATTAAGAGAAATGAATACATGATTGATAAATAAGTACAAGCAATGATTTTTTGTCCAATAGGTCAGCTTTTTGAAAATTTATGCCAAATTCATTAACAAATTCAAACAACTCAATTGAAAATATTTTGCAACTTTTGTGATTATTTGCAGAGGTTAATGGAAACCTCCAGAATTGAAGTACACATTAAAATTAAGCTATTTGTGTTTGTGATTGGGTGAAGATCTCAAAGACATTTGGATGATAGGCCTGTAAAACGCGAGTAGAATATGCAGTGATCAAACATCTTTTGTATGATTAGCATAACCAATGTAATGAGATCATAGTTGAAATGTGCTATGACAAGAAATATCACAAACCAGTCTTACCATTTTTTCATTTGGGAATGAGATACCATAAACACGTTGTAGTGATTCTGCATCGCAATTGCCTTCCCAGTATGTGGAAGAATTCTAGAATTGAAAAAACAGAATTTGGCATGATCAAAGGAACTCTGTGATCTGATTGGTTTGATTGAGACAATGTTTGGGAAGTCTAGGATAAAAGTATGACCTGAATAGCATAAAATCAAATTTGAAAAATATTTAAATAAATGGATTGTTTGTCTATTGTCTGCTAGTTTATCCAGTGGATCCTGAATGTATAAAGGAGGTCATCATATAGGGCAGCCACCTGTATGCCTAATTCCAATTGTCGTTAAATGTAACCTGTATATAAAGGTCATGTCTTAATAGTGGTCAATACTACTCAACTTTCTAGCTGGTAGTCAGGGATGTTAGTAACGATTACAAAAGTAGCGGCGTTACTAGTAATCGTTACTTTTTGAGTAACTTCTACATGTAACTAGTTAGTTTTGAAATGAAGTAACTTCTAACGGTAACTAGTTACTTTTATTCATAAATTAAAGTAACGATTACTCGTTACTTTATTAAAATTTCCCGTTACTTTTGAAAGCAATTGTGTAATTATTATTGTTGTTTTCCTAAAAAAAGCAGAGCAGAATCGCTTGCTCTAAAGGGAATCATCTTTGGTGAGATCGAATTACATTTCTATTCAGTAATAAACAATACTTTTGAATGAATAATGCCTTTGTAACACGGTTTTTAACTTTCTGCTCAATTCATGAATAAATGTGAACAGCGACAGCCAATACACTTTGAAGCGAAATTTGAAAGCATAAAATACTCAATTTACTAGAAATTATCAAAGTGAATGATAAGAGAATAGGATAAACCATTATGAAATAAATTGGCGTTCAAATTCAAAACTTTTCAAAGATCGATAAAGTCAGTAAGTACGTGTTGCCATAGCAACAACCCGATAATTTTGCAGGCTGTTTTCTTGCTTGAAAATATTGCAAAATCAACATTCTATTATTCTCCTTATGAATTTTACATCAAAAAAGTAACAACAAAAGTAACTGTAACTAGTTACTTTCAAGTATAAAGTAACTTGTAACTTGTAACCGTTACTTATTTCTGAAAGTAACTTTTGGAAGTAACTAGTTACTATTTTGCAAAACTAACGGTAACGGTAACTAGTTACTTTGAAAAAGTAACTTTAACATCCCTGCTGGCAGTTACATAGAGATCCCACTGTCATGAACTGATGCAACACTATTGATAATGTAGGTAGCAATATTCAAACATTTATCCACTTGGATAAGAAGGCACTCAAAAGTGTCCAGCACACTCCTTGTGGATGTTAATGATTCCAAATTGTCTCTTTTGCCCCCCCCCCAAATTTACGATGAAGAACACCGAATGAAATATTGCGAGAAAATGTCACATACCTTCGTAACAGCAATGGATTTTATTTTTCCAGTATGTCTGACATGTGGACCACGACATAAATCAATTAATGGACCACACCTAAGTAAATGGATTAAATGAAGAATCTTTTTATTAAAGATCAGCAAGTAGATACATTGCATAGCAGTTTTCACTCATGTCATCATCCATTTGATTTACACTATTTCTACTTATAAACAGAAGTTGTCTCTTTCATAGAACGTTGATATTGAAACAATGCACATAAAATCCTGTTAAACGTTTGTAGAAGTAGATTTCTGTTTAATTTAGGTTGTACAAAGGGTGACCTCTCAACAGTGGTCAACAAGATTCTCTATTTCACAGCTTGCTGTTACAACCAAATTTCATTGTAATCATTATATAAGTAAAGCCGTTCTGGAATAAAAAACTTCCACATCTCACCAATGTTAGAAGCAGCCTAGGATATATAATAATCATATTTCCTTTGACTTCAATAAATGGATCATCTAGATGTAATCCATTGTAAACTGGTTTGAGCGCTTTTCTGTAAGTTGTATTTACCTGTAAACAGTAGTAGATGGTGCAGTGATTCTTTCATTGAGGATTCTCAATTTGAAAGGATTATACTAAAATAAAAATCATAGAATAGCATTTGATGTTAACAAGTTATAATAAAATGTGTTCTTTCAATCTTAAAGTGTGGAGGTTTCAAAATCAGATTCTATAGTATGGGTAACTTGCTTCCATTTCTGTAGTGTCACTTATTTTGTAAGGCTATATGCAACCCTTCAAGGCCAATTAAAAGGGTATCTGTGACTGACATTGCAAAATCCAAGGGCATTATGAGGTCTTGAAATTTGCATGAGATTGATAAATTAATAATTAAAATTAAACAAAAATTTTGGGAAGGTTGTCCACCAAAATTCTTGATCCTGGAAAGATCAGACATTGTGTGACACCATGACTGCTAGTAGAGCTTTGTACTGCGCAACTCTGCAGCATCTGATTCTCATTGAATAATTATCAGTTAAATAAGTATTCCAATTAAAATATTCCAATAAAAACATTCCAATAAAAATATTCCAATTGAAATTTCAAATATGAATGGACACTTCAGCTGAAAATAAGCTAAATCCAATTTTGTTAAAAGTCTTACAGCCACTGGATTCACTTCAATATAG
This sequence comes from Haliclystus inabai, assembly GCA_025505365.1. Lineage (NCBI taxonomy): Eukaryota > Metazoa > Cnidaria > Staurozoa > Stauromedusae > Haliclystidae > Haliclystus > Haliclystus inabai. The sequence goes on along the minus strand of JANVCG010026565.1, from coordinate 932 downwards.
TTACAATACTTCCCTTTATTGGGGTGAACAGAACTTAAAATGTCTTCTCTGGAAGTCTTCTATATACCACTGAGACAATTGACAGTTGTACTCCGAATACATGAAAGAGAGAATAATTCAAGTGCAGAAATCCTAGGAACTCACCTCAAACATTTTCAATAAATCTGCTTTCTTCATTTCTAACCGCTCGAAAGGCTGTTTTTCTTTGATTGCTTTTTTGACAATTGTTTCCAAATTCTTGAAATCATTAGTTGAAACTTGTCTAAAAAATAATAAAATTTAATAATAATTTGTGGTTTCAATTCTTTATTTTTTTGGAAAGGTATACAAAGGTCTTCCATTTACTTGTTATGCAATTATTGAATAGCAATTGGTCAGATGGAGGAATGGAAACTAAGCCTTACAATTTTGTAATTACCAAATGTTTAGACAACTTTCTTGGACAAAGGAAAGATAGTGATATACAGATAAAAACATATTGTATCTAAGAAATAATAGTGATGGCTGATAGCTCTGCTGCCCAAAAGGATGTTACAAGTGATTTGATTTGAATTTCAAATCTAACCAAGTGATGAAAAGGGATTGGCAAAGAAAGGGAAAACTGAGTTCCTCTAGAATATAACTGAATATTAATAACTAACTACCATACTTGAATTGTTTTACAGGAGCCAGCAGAAATATTAGTTAATGAGGTTTAGGTGAAATGAGAGCACTGGTGCTATGCTGAAGCATATTTATAGACAACTAGCAATGGGTGACCCGCTCCGCTGGGTATAGTAGGGTAAAGCATTTGAGTAAAATTCTATATCTTGAAACTTGAATCTATATATCTTTAAACATAACAAATTTCCCGGGCAAATTTCAAAACTGTCGACAACAGTGGATCGGATTGCATAAGTTTGACTGTACAGTAGAGCAAAGGAAGAATTTGG
>JANVCG010026564.1:0-49677 GCA_025505365.1 Haliclystus inabai | reverse complement strand
TTGAACAACAACTTATCTTGAAATGATTTATTACGTTCTCTTTATTGTGAACTGCGATAAAAGTGACGTTGCAAAAAGGATTTCGGACCTATCGAAGGGTATCAATTGCGGTAGATAAGAAAATATCATTGCTGATTTCTGATTCGTTAATCAAAACTACGACAGAAATATTCAGATGTAAAGATGTGTACACCAAATGTACACGAGGAAACTGATCAATCTGAGGTAACACTAAGGAACGAAAAGGTACATAAGTACATGACATATATAAGTATAACTCAAAAATGAGGCAAGGCCTTTCGTGTAACTCAGAGTTTCATGCTTTCGCAAAATACATGACATATACATACATGAAGATGTACACTTTGATGCTTTTATTCCACTTCTTGATATTCACATAAAATTCAATTTGACAATATACCAACTATAGGTGTGTCACATAATGAGAGCCGTTTTTGATTGACTGCTTGAACCTACCTGACACGCCAATTGACCAGTAAACACCAAATACCACTCCAAAGCCCCAACTCATGTTAACAGACAGATAACTTCCTAACTTGCCATTGCTCAACACATATTGCGCTACTGATCCTATACCAAACAACTGAAATAGAACGTGTACATAATCAATCTATCTCATGGATACTCTCTAGTTATTGAAGATCAAAAAACCTACACAAGTCGGTGTTGGATACAGGCATGATATATAGGGCTACAACTGTGCTATCAGGTAGAAAAAGGGTCGAGGAAAAAACTGCAGTGCTCATGAATTACTCTATCAATGTATTTGTGATTTATGTAGTAGAGTTTCTATCCTGCTTGCAGACTGAAACCTTTCTGAAGAAAAGTGTACACTTCACATTTTTTTTTTAAAAACGGTTTTTAGTTTGTACGCAGGCTATAGAGTTTCAAGATATTTCAAACTTCGAGACAGATTCTTTATATTAAGGCAAGCTATAGTCAGAGCAATGTAAAAAAGCTATTTCATTAATTATATAATAATGAAGAATGATCTCTCAGTAAACAACAGACATGAACATAACCAGATTAGGTATAGCATTCAGTAGACTGATCATTAATTACCATCAGTATCGTTGTACCCATCATTTCAGCGAGAAATAACCGGACAGGTTTATTTGCTTTCAACTTCGAACGAATAAACTCGAGTAATCGTCTTCCATATGGAGGGTCCATATCTGTGGAAAGATGACAACAGAAGTGAGTGCTGATCAGAAAACATTACGAGGGTAATACGAAATAACTATTCACTTATCATGACCGCAAACTATAGGGATGTTGCGTGTTTGGGGATGTCTGTCGTGTAAATTTCCAGCGAAATTCAGGGAGTTCATGATAGAAAAATGTACTTTTTAGAAAATAGTTTCAAAATTAAATGACTGCTTTTATCGCAAAATGTTCCGTTGCCTTTTGCGTACATTTGCGTACATTTGTTGATAAAGTTTATAAATATGCGATCCGGAGGCCGCAGATCGAATAGCCAATATTGACAAACTGACGTAGGATACGTTGGTCATTGCGTGGTTTTCTTACGTAAATATTTTCCAATAATCTCATCGAGCTGTGTAAGCCAATAGAGTTGAACATGAGCTCTATAATTTTATGTCGCAGTTACAAACAGTTAACATTGCATGTTATTAATTGTATATATTAGTAATATTCAATGCTTTAGGATTGTTGAAAAGGGTTAGTCACAGAAAGAAAAGAGATCTGAAGTAATGATAATCTGATCTTCGGATTGAATCCATTTCAATCCGTTGCTGTTGTAATCAGATCTACAGTCAAACTACCACGTCCAGACAACAAGACGCATTTGATTGCCCACACACAAAATATGGAAGAATAAAAGAAAACAATCAGCGGGTTGTAACAAACACAAACACGATAATTTCATTAATTTTTTTATAAATGAAAGTTATGTTTGGGTTTATAAACAGTAGAAGAGTTTTTACCTTACCTTCACCATGACTACCCGTCAAATCAAGTGTATCTTCACTCTGCAAAGCTGTGTACTGCATAACTTGCTAACCAAGAAACTCGCAATTTGTTAAGCAAACGAACGCATAAGTATAAGTTAGATATTGAAAATAAAAGTTTCCAGATGAAAAAACCATATGCTACTGAACTTGATCTACAGCAATATCATAAAGCTTTTATTTACATGCCTAAAATTGTAATTTCAACGTGAACATAAAATTTGCGTTCACCTTATCAAACAGCACTTATGCTATTTAAGGTTATCGTGCAATGCACCATACTTATAATGGATTCATTGAGGCAAATAATAAAATGATTCGGCAGATTGAAAATTGACAACAAGTCGAACAAACATGTTACGCCTACTAATGTTCTCTACATGAGCCATTCACAAAACATTGTGAACAACAAATCATTGACGGGAAGTTTTTATCACAAAAGACATAAACAATAGAATTCATGATTCTATACAGTAATCGAAACGATATTTAAAAGGTACGATGCTCTGTAAGATAACTTGTCTCAGCGCAGTAAGTGTAAGTGTTTAAATCAAGGTAAGCATTATTTTAAAATAAGAAATGATTATGAGCTTAGACCTGTTCCACCTGTACCCACATCAATACTCCCACGAAATATGTGGCTCTTGCGAGCTAGGCTATTATTAGATAGGGAATTAATCGTCAGAGAGACAACAGTTTAAGTGAGATTTGCTTCAATCATAAATTACAAGTATTAATATACAGATAATGCAGTCCCCAATTTGGTTTGCAGAATCTTTTATAGGAGCCATCTCAAATTTAGCGCAAATTATCATTAATCAGCTCATGATTTTAAAAATATAATTTTTAATTTTAAATATAGAAACTTATTTTTTGCTGGATGGTTATCATACCACCGTAGCATGTTTAGAAGGAAAATTTAAAGTAGGATATAAATCAGCTTAAACTCCCGTCTCAACACACCCCTCTGTTCACTCCGCCCCTCCCCAAAAAAGATGAGCGTTTGCACTTATCCGCACTTTACAACAACTGAGCAAGTCAGTTTGTTTGTAGACATTGTCAAAATTAACTTCGCATCAACTATGTACCATGGTGCATTACAGATTTCAGTCTCAGCTTCCCACAGAGAGACTGATTTAAATGCAGCTCAAAGTATTTTGCAGTGCCGTATGATACTAGCAAGTACCACTGTACCCCGACTGTGCGCCGAGAGCAGCGGGTCGAGACAGTCGTGGAATCCTTGACATCATCTCGTCGTGAACAAAACACAAATCCTATTTGTTGTGCATATTTTATCCAAGCTCATCAAAAGCCCTGCAAATCGTTCCAATTGAGCTATAATTGAAATATTTCGAATAGCTTTTATGTGGCAATCAAAATACTGTAGCATGTGTAATAGCTTAAGATCTAGTGTGCTTTGGACCTGACAGACAATAAATGTTTGACACAACAAAAGCCGGCATGTAGTGGAAAAATAACTCAAACAACATAAAAGCGCATAGTTAAATGAAATACCGTTTTTGAATCGAAGAAAAGGATTCTTTGATAGTAACTTGGTTGAGGTGAGTTAACAGAAATTGTCTCGTCGTTTTATATGATCTGAACAAGAATTGGACATCAACAACTCTTGTAGATTATCCAATGTAAATCTCGTGATACCGTTGTCTTTGAAATCTCCAATAGGCAATTATTTGGGTCTTCAAATACTTATATTTCAATTCTTCGAGGATTTCAAAACAAATCTAGCTGGCCTTCAAGTCAAATGTAGAGTCGAAGGTCAAAAGCACGATGATGTTTTGAGCAGCAATACGCGTTGAGAGAACCGAACAGCAGAAACTTGACACCACTTAACACCTCTTTGGCGTCTGTTTATCAACTATTAGAGTTTTTCAGAGGTTCAGGTTTAACAACTAAATTTTGATTCAAAGAGATATTGTTGGAGGAAATCATATATTTCACTCTCAGACTTGTTATCATAATATATCAAAATCTGCGGGGGACAATGGTCGACTGTAAACGATCATCCACACATATTTTCCTCGATAAAATACCTTTGTTGATACCAGGCCGTACCAGGTTCCAGCCTAGAAACTTCGCCTGTGAGAGGAGGTGCGTCTCCAAACACACCCAGAATTCTACTGTCTTGATAACAATACTCATAGATTTCAAATTTTGGCTAAAAATATCAAACTTGTCTACTTTACACTACAGTAATAGATAGTCAATTACACTTTTTCATACCTTTGATTTGTTATTTGGCTCTTAGAATATTTATGTGTTCAAGGCCAAAGAAATTACACATTCTGTTTCGGTATCCAATTCTAATAGATTGAGATCACGTATTCAAAGGTGAATAGAAAGTACAGGATACTTGGTTTCATCGTCAGACATATACAGTGTTGGGGTGCAGGGCCGTACACATTGAAGATACTATTGGGAGATACTAATATCAAGACACAAACTGGTAGCTGAGCGTACATCACGAGTTACTTAATCTCAAAAGATGTTACAAAAATTACATACATCTGCTAATAATTGTCACAAATATATACATTATCAACAGCGCTAATTATTTGAAGAAATGTCTGGAGGTAAATCTCTGGCGTTTGAAAACGTATATTCGAATATTGCTATGCAATTAATTTGTGATGGAATTTGCATGGCTGTTTAGACGAACTTTACTATTTAATAGTGTATCAGTCGATCTTGCCGTCCACGCGTAATTGAGTTTTGCAATAATCTCGAGCGACGTTCATTTTCATCTTATTTGCCGGATCAAGGGCTCTGGAATCCGCAATCCCAGGTTTTCTATTCGTTTGGTAATTGAAAGCATTGTCCCGACGCCCCTGAAGTGCGAATATCATTCCCCAGAACATAACTCAGTAGCGTACTTTATTCATATCTTGGAGTCTGTTCCATTCTTCCCAACATAAATTACACTGTTTGAATCATTTGACGATGACTTTATTGGGGGTGGAGTACCATTCAAGGAATAAATTTTTAAATCCGAACTCTTTGTACCACCCTCGGATGTAAAACGAGATGACGTCATGACTGGGATACGCTTAAATACCATGCGTATCTTTGGTGCAAACAAACCAATCAGTGTTACAAAACCAAATAATTCAGTGAATATCAACAATACCATTGTCTTTCTGAAGTCATTACTGTCATTAGCATAAAAATAAGTTGGTATAAAAATTGACCATAACATACATGTGATATACATTGTAATCCCAATACTTTTCGCTTCGTTAAAATTCATTGGGAAATTTCTGGTTTTAAAAGCCATGTATGTACAAGGTGCGATTAGCACGAGGCATATCAACAAATTCATTCCAATTGCAAACGAATTAAATTGACAGTAAAGCATGACGTCATTACCATTTGGGTGGTTGTGCTTTATAATATACGGTGGGTCACGTGCTATCCAAACAACACCAACAGATATTTGAAAAGCTACAATAAGTACACTTGCTAGAATCTGTGACGCAGGGCTAACAAAACTAAGTCGCGTGAGTGATTTAGTATGTTTAAATATACGATAAGTTCTGTAAACTTTCATAAATAGTGGAGCGTAACATATTGCCAAACTCAATCCAACAATATAACGTTCTATGCCACATATCCACGGTGATGGTGTTGAAAAAAACCAAACGGGAGATGAAAATAATAAAATTAAACCAAATAGAATCACATAGCATAATTCTCTACCAGATGCTCTCAATACAGTTGATGTATTGTATATTATATATAACATAGCAACACTTAAAGTTGCCATTAAACCAATGATCGATGCAGTCATACATAGAAGTCCAGGCGTACTTTTATAATTTAACGAGACAGGTGTCAAATGAACACAATACTTTCTACTGCTAATAGGTCTATCATACTTTCCACAGGGGACACACGTATTATTTATGATGATTTCATTTCGTTTACAAGGAATACATTTGAAGAAACATGTCTTTGACTCCGATTCATTACGATATTCAATCGATCCGATGTCGCATTTTAACGGCAGAGAAATCGGAACTTGGTTTTCCTTATTACCCCAAATGAGCGCACTTTCGCTAAGATTTAATCCTGAAGAAGGTTTCCAACCACCTACCACTTTATAACTTACAGCATCATTTTCAATTCTAGCGTTAAGAATATCGAAGCCAAGATCAATGGGTGTGGTTGTTCGATTCAGTAAGAATGGCTCACGAGTGAAAAAATCCTGAAATTGGACGTATAGAGGAACACGAGTTGGCACAATATCGCTATTCATAAAATGGAAAATCAATCTTCTTATACGGAAAGTAATCATCAATGAAACAGCTGATGTTAATGAATTTATAGGCGTTAAATCATAAAATCCTTTGCCATGAGTAAATCGTTCATTTCCAGTACATGATGAGTTGCCACTTAATGAACAATCAAATACTGCTTCCCAAGTCTCGTTAAATTCTTGATAATTATTAGCTGATGAAGCATTTGGTCTTAGCTGTTTAAAATAATTTTCAAAATTCGGATATGGGACATAATGATGAGATATAATTAAAGCACCGTTGATAATTGCAACTAAATCGGGATCGTCAAGGTATAAATTACCCCAATTGCTACCACCGATAATAGCGTAACGTTCTTTGTCAAAATTTAATCTCTTCATTGACTTGATAACGTCGATAGTATCTGTTCTAGATGTAAGCATAATAATAACGTTGGAATAATCATCATTTAATACCTTTTTAACACCATTATGTAAAATATCTTTCGATGTTGTTTTGTTTAATATCAAACATGAGGATATACAAGTCTCCATGTCAAGTAAATGAGTTCTTAATTTGGTTAAAATCACTTCAGTTACACGACTGTCTGTCATAATAACACTTACATACCTCCATTTAAAACGTTGAATTAACGATAATAATGCTTCTGTCTCTCTTGTAGATGATGGTACAGTATGAAACTGTGCACTTTGGCACCCTTTATTATCAATATCTTCAACACTTGTACTAAAACCAACTACGCCTTTGTTTGCAACTTTTTGCAATAAATTTGCTTCGTCTTCTGTTTGTGGGCCAAGACCGAATAACCAACCCGAACGACGTTGCACGATATAGCTTCTCGTGATTTCAATATTACCACAGGTGTCTACAATCTCATACGAAAATAGAGTCGTGTTAGTAGTAAAGTATTGGTTTATGTATGCCATCATGTATCTCACTGCTTCAACATACATCAACCCAGGTTGCTTTCGTATAGGTCCACAACCAGTGTTGAGATTGTTCGGGTCTGGTTCATGAAGTGCAATAAAAAACACCAAGTGCTGTTCTCTTTTAAATTGTTGCGTTCTCAAGATAATTTTACCATCAGCAGGCTCTAAGAGATGAGACAAATTTCAAAGAATAAATTAGAATATTAACCAAATTGCTTTGTTTTTACAAAGAGCTTTCAATAAACCCAAAAAGGCGTAAGTAAGAAAACCATTTTCACGCAACAAGATGGTTTTTCATTTAGTCTGAAAAAGTGATTCTAGCATGTAAAAAAATGCAGCTGAAAGCAGCACCTAATTCCGAATTGATCTCTCGAGCACTAACTGTATAGAAGATCAAAATCTCATATTTAGAAGTTTAGACTGTTTAGTAGACCCAAGCATTTGCACTATAAAATTGTAGGCCCTATTTGTTGAATCAATTTATACCCTAGAAATCCCAACACACAAACTGAGACGTCGAGCAATTTATTAAATCAATCAATCAATCGGGGATGTCAATATTTTTGGGGGTGCCATTAAGAATTACAAGCAGCTTCTGAGTACCAATTGACTTTAAATAAAATGCCATTTCGGGCAACATTTCCAATAATCACACTAACAAAAATACAATGGAGTTGGAATAGCAATTTAATTCCAATTGTTGACCCGGGAGATTCATGATACTGCACAACTGTACATACAAATACTTTCATAAGAATTGCGTGCGTCTTTAGCAAACATACGTTCATGGAATCTAAAAATTATGTGTCTACACACAGTGACAGCCTATTTCAACGCAGTTGTCCGTTGCCTAGATGTAAAGATGTGACCACGATTCGCTGCCTACTAGATGGGTTCACGGCTTATGCAGTCGATTTATTCGTGAAATTGAGCACAAATATTCGATTTTTCCAAATTGAAAAGATACATAATCTTGAAGTTTAACAAATATTTACTCAGTCCCTTCTTGTGAAAATGATTGCGGCACAATGATGTTTACTTGACAATGGTTATTATTTGTTTGTTACACATAAAATTCAAAATTCAAAATTGAAACCATCTATAGTACGCCTGTATCGCTGTTATCAAGCGAAAATTCAAAATACAGATGGCTTTTATATGCCATATCTGCCAAATAATTATGAAATCAGGTTCAACAATCCCAGATTTTAACATCTGAGAAGAAGGCTTTTGGTCATTTCAGACCCTTGAAGAATGCGGGATTAGTTGAGTTATTACAGGGACAATTTTCTTCACGTGTAACCTACACGATAGCTTCAATCAGAGAAACAGCGCAATTCTAGACTAGACTATCAAAGAAAGCCCTGAATAAACGATCTATAATTGCATGCAGAGAATTGAAATGAAATAGTCTGTTTACAGAATTTGGTTGCCTGAATAAATGTTTATGGTAATGGTGTTCGGCCTTATAGCTGCATCGAAAATCCGAAAATAGCTTTCTTCTAATAGGAAACGAAGAACAACACCTATAAAACGGGAATTAAGACATTACTACATGAACAATTTACGGTAGAACTAACCAACAATGCCATGCATGAAAAACGACATATACAGGTCTTCTTTTTATAAGGAAATCGTTTATAATAAAGTAATGCTCCGCATCTTGACATTATGTTAAGAAGGTTCAGCATTCAGACTTTGAGGAGGATCACGCAATTCTTAAGAAAGTTTCAATACTAGAATTTGATGCAATGTTCTCATTTAAAACAACTAGTAGACATACATGACAATTAATGAAATCAAACAGTTAAACAGAGAGGGGTGAGTCATTGGAAGGGAAATGGTTCTCTCTTAAGGCATTCCCATGGGAAACTAAACTTGTTCAGAATGCAAGCAACAACTCCACGATTTGATTATTTACTATCATTCAATTTCTTTCGAATACTCACGGATTTGCTGACCGCATAAAGTATAAACTATGACAATGGTAAAAAGGCATCTGATATTACCAAACATGATGTCTGAAATCAAATTGAATGAAAAACAATTACAATCAAACAAACAAAAAGTAAAACGCTGACTGAATGACCTAGAAAGAGTAAAAATAACGAATGAATTAGGATACATTTCTATTAATAACTATTATGGTTCAATTCAAGCCAAGCCTAAAAGTATACTCAATGACTATTTTGAGATTAACGTAGACTGCAAAGTACGTCACTTGCACATCCCACATCTTTAGCATCAAAAACTTTGCGACGCTACACACGATAGACACAGCTGCTGCTGAAACTTACAAATCGCAAATTTAAAAGGCAATTTGACTGATACAATGCTGTATGTTTTTGATGCATTACATTTAAAATCTAGGAGAAGAGGCTTGTAGTGAAATGTTTCAAAAACACCTATCAAAGTATCTAGGTCGTCACTAGCCTATATGCAGACTCTTTTGATGATATTCAACCATGATTTGACCAACTGCTTTGCCTATCTAGTCTGAACCTAGGTTAGGTAAGATTTGATAAGGTTGACACGATACTTTATCTCTATCTTCTTCTCGTACAAACATAACAGTTATCTCAAATTGTGAGCAAGTCGAAGACATGAATGACCAGCAACAAGAATTTTCTCTCAAGAAGATATTTCACCGACAGTTTATGTACCGTTTAATCGTTTCTATTTGTTTGCCCCTTCGTTCCCTATCAACATCTAAATCAAGCTTGAAACGTCCAGATTTAAAACAAAAACAAGGCAAAATGTCAAACAGGATTGGTAAATCTAAATGAAAACATCGCGAGCAATTGTGAGATAAAACTTACAATCAGTATATTTGAGTCACTATTTCGCTTCCTTGTCTAGCTAAAGTTGAAAAAGAAACTTTGATAGCTTGTTTCCAGTGTTGTTGATAAGAAAGACTACACATATGTAAAGATCTTGAAAGTGCATAAGATGTTCCGTTTGAGTATATTAATGTCAAACTACCAACTGAAAATAATTTTAAAAATAATTGTCTGGTTTCTTGCCAGATCGACTTGCCGAACTGTCAAATGTGCAGATCTACGTCAGAAAGTGTGAAAAGTAATTGTTTATTTTTCACTGCCTCTCATCTTTCTGTGCTCTTCAACAACGGATTTTCACACGATTTGACAATAAATCAGTGCCGCATTGTAAATCACACTTCACGAACGACACATGCAAAACACTACAACAGGACTGTGACTGAGAAATCTGGAGTGACCCCAGTCTATGTATAGACAGTTCATAGACTTATAAAAAGGTTTGCTTTTTTCACCAGAAAATTCGGTACCACTTACAGTATTGTCGAAAGCTTTCGCAAATCTATTTATATCATATTTTACGAATGAAACAACAAACCATGTCGATGACGGGACTCTATAGTATTATTTGGGTGATCAAATTGGGTGGTAGACCAATTGAGTGATTAAAACGATATGTTTTGCTTATCAGGACAAGCCAGTATAATGTATTTTATTAGCCTATATACACAGAGATTAAAAGCTTCAGCCATAATCATTTATCCATCACATATTCATTTTCTGTTTCATTACTGTATTCCCGTGTTACTGTGTGAGGAAAAGGGATACCTTGATTTTTGTATCACATTTCCTATAGTATGTTTGTACAAAATCAATATTTTGTATCGAGTTCTGATAACTTATCATCGAAAGTTGACAGAATGTAAAATGTACACTTCAATAAGCTAACCAGTTTGGTAAACATAAGTTTTAGAATGTTGATGTTGAATTCCCTATAATATTGAAATAGAATTTAACTGAGAGCAAAGTATCAACAGAAAATTAGCCTGTTTGCAGACTCTCCTGAAAAAGAAAACCAGTGATACAGTATAGTACAGTACACTACTCTTTGACTGAGTTTCATTTCAAAAGAGTCTATGAGCAGGCTAGAGAAAGCAAATCAGAGTATCAATTTTTCATTTTGACCAATCAGCGTTCAAAGCTGTTTGAGTATCACACTGCTTGTCTGTGATTGGTTATCGTAGCAATTTTTGATGTTGCCACACTTTTTTCAAGCACTCTTCTGATTTGTGAGGGCGGACTTGACGGATAACGAAACCAGGGTGTCAAAATTGTTTCAAAAGCATTAAACACCTGCAATTGATTTCGATCTCTTGTTTCAATCAGCGTTGTATCTAAACATGAATAGATCCTTATTTCTTCTGATAGTTTTTAATCATACAATTACACAGCTGCTTTAGATAGAGCTGTTATACAAAGAAATATCAACTATGCAAACAATATGGCCTCAGAACGGTAATTGAAAGTGATGTTGTGAAGACGATTGCAAGTAAATCTTCCTGAAATACATGAGAAATAAAGTTTTGACTCATTCCAAATGTTATAGTTCGATCTAGTTTGATGAACAATCTGTCTCTAAGAACTATGATGGAATAGGATTTCAGATTTGGGGTTGAATGGAATAATGAAGTGCCGAATCATGCATATAGACTTGAAAGTTGAAATGGGTTTTAAAACATTTTTAGGCCTGGAGTTCTGCTATCATGCAATAAGTGGACCGTTTATCAGTCGTCATATAATAGTTTGATAGTTGCGAAATTAGGCAGTACGAGGGGGCGGAAGACTGTTCTATCTGGCTCATTGTCACCTTGAACAAAGCAAATGAAAAACTATGTCATTTAAAAACGTTACTAGTATTTATTGTATAATTTCATACCTCGGTTTATCGTGAAAATCTCATCGTAATCTCTTTGAATGATAAATATATGAAGCTCAGCAAATATAGTTTAAACAAAATGATTTTTGATTCTAGTAAAACAGGTCAACCATACATGTATTAATTTGGTTTACAACGATTGCAATTCATCATTCCTAATTTCTAGTCAAGCACTTTTATCGCAATGAACAAACTGGCTGGCCAATCGTTGGAAACTACCTTGTCACGTGTTTACTACATTCAATTCTGAAAAACAGCAATAAATCGAAACCCTCAACTATGCACACGGGAGAGAAAGGCTGGCATGAATATCGAACGTCAAAAGACGCCTGAGTGTTGGAGATGAGCTCGATAAGATATAAGGGTGTATATGTTTACTGGTATTTCAATATTCAATGCTTTAATAAATAGAATTATTATGTGAACATCAATATCATTGATGTTTTTAAGATAATTCAGAGTTTTAAAGATTTTATGTAACTATTGATTTCATTCAATTGAAACCTCTATGATACTTTAACTATACATCTGGCACTTGTTTACTCGCTACTATACCCAACAGTTTGATAGTATAATACACTATGTCACTGATACATATTATGTTAACCTGAAATCATAATGTATATAAATTTCAACTAGACTGTACTGTACTACAGGTGTACATAACAAGCGGTATTATTTCACCCTGTTTTCTGGTTTTATTGCATTTTGATTTGTTATGCAAATTATATCTATCGATCAAATATTGGAAGAAGTGGAAAGTGTAAATAAATCAATATTTTTGTCTCCAGAATTTTCTTTGCAGTAGATTTAATTATAAAGGCAATAGAATGTTAGGTTTTGATATTAAATCTTGATTAACAACATTTTGATTTATCCATCTTGCAGATCTATGATCACTGTTAATCAACCATTCAAATCATTACCCATAATTTTGATGTTAAAAATGATAACAATTCACGAATTCTTAATTTTTCTTATCGTTGCTCGAAGGACCTTGATTGGTTGGTGAAAGAGGCGACAAAGATCCTCAAACTTAGAATCTACACTTTAGCATCTTAAACGACTTCTTTTAACCCTTTTTGTTTGAATAAATAAAGCACAATAATAAATCTCATTTCTATAAATTGATGGATATCACTGCAGTTTTCCATCAATTACATCGCAAAAGAACTTGGGTATATCCTATCGTAATGCCTATCTTTCTTCCCTTGCGTTATTTGCTTCAAACGCACACAAACCACTAGAGGTATTAATATTAATACTCTTAAATAAAGGGTATCGAATAAAAGAAAATTTCTCTCTTGTCTTTAGATTGGTTGTACCAAAAGCTCCTCGAGAAAGTAAGTTTCCAGCTTTTTTCTAAGCCACAATATGTCTTCTATATCTAACAAATTCCTCTCAATAAGTATAAATGTTACGAGATCAAATAAAACGACACTCGGCCGTCGATACTGAGTACGAAATCTCTTCACCATAATCACCAGTATCACCAAAACGGATTTCTTTAATTGGGATGTGATCTCTGTTAGTTAAAAATCCAAATTGAATTTTTTCAGCATTCTTCTTACACTGGCGCTCACCGTGACAATGTGGTTCAGTTCCACTACAGTTGCCTTCACCAGCTGGAAAATAATCATGTATGTCACCATGACGACCAACCCATACAGCATATGGTATTCCATTTGGGTTTGAAAAATTTGCATTTTTGCACGTGTAAGTAAGTATTTGCTGACAGTCAATTGCATTATCCATGAAAACATTAATAGAATCATCATTAATTCCATATAATATTTCATGTGTGTAACTTTGAGGTGCTTCGTAACCATTAACAAACAGTGTTGATTCATTACGTGGGGCGATGTTGCACTTATAAGAGCCATAATGCACGTAGCACGCTAGCGTAATAACCTGACAATTGGGATTGTGGTTTCTAAATCTGATGTTGTAAAAGGCAGTTTTGTTATTATTGCTATTCAAAGCAACTGATGGCTTGGGATAAACGGGATCTGGAAGGAAAGAAATAACAAAAAATATATTATTAGGCGCTCGAGTAAGAAATTTTAAAAGTGAAGCACTCGATTGAGTCATGCTTTTCAAGACTTCTCATTTCTTGGTTGATAAGAGAGGATTTGGTGAGAATAAAGTGGGATTTGGTGCATCAAGAAAAGTGTCTCTTCATGCACCACATGACTTGCAATTCATTATAAATTGTGTCGAACATATGTTGTGAAATAGATGGCTTTCAAATTATCAGCACTTGCTAAACAATTTGAGGGGACTGCTAATCAAAGAGCTGAAAGATTTTTATAGAAGAAGGGCCGATAGGTTTGGTAAAAATATGTAACAACTGTGTCATTGTTTAACAGCGGAACAGAAAGATGTCTGCCGATTTTCAGAATGATGACGTTGAAGAAGGAAGAGAAACTCAAAGATCAAGTTGGAGACGTACGTCTTTCATCCCACCTTTTATGAATGTTTCAATGTATCAAAAAACTAAAACAGATATTTGTGAATAGATAAAGTTACCTTGCAATACAGGATCAATGCAAACAGGATCAGGCTATATGTAAGAAAAAACAAAGCAAAATTAAAAGATGAGTTTAACGTACGCTTAGTCATTTTTCAGCAGTCCATTTGCCCGACGAATTACAGAATCAAGCGAAAGTAGGTAAATTGACAGACTCTTATCTATCTATCTATCTTTCTTTTCTTTTCCCTGAACATTATACTTGATTTATATATTTGGATTCAAACTTCACTACGTAATGAGTACGAAAAATAAGCGCTCAACTTGAAATAAGGTCCCGACAATTTTCCGAGGCAATCGTGAGAATTGCTTTGTCAAGAGAATAATTTACCCCCCCCCCACTATACTTAACTTGTAATTGCTAGGTACGGTTCAGAATATCCAATATATAAACAATGTTTAAACTAAACAAATCACATCAAAGGGGGCAACAGGGTTGGAGCAGGTATAGTTTCCAAAGTGTTCTCATCTCGTTTAAAAACTGTTTTGGGTTTACCATTATATACCGTCAAAACGCTTGATTTTTTAAAGTAATTTATAAAATTACAAATTTTAGATTAATAACATTTTTAATAATTACGTTATTGACTATATTAATAATGTATACTGACCTGTTTCTCTTCAGTCTGAAATACCATTGGGTAAACAGCAATATTTCCAGACTGCAATATTGCGTGTATAGAAGAATTTGCCGCTTTGCATTCAATTTGTTTTTCTTGGGTTCGATTCATCCAAACAGTGTTACAATGTAGAATTTCTTCGCAGAAATGAAGGCATTGATGATATTCTTTAACGAATTTATGTGACAGGAAAGAATTCAATGCAATATGATGCCCATTAACTTGGTGATAATTACGACCAGTCGTTGATTTCGGTATTTTTACTAATCCAAAAACGGTGCTTATGGTGATACAAATCAGAGATAAACTCAAAAACATCTTGCTGTTCAAAATTGCTAATATATATACTTTATCTTCCGATACTTGGAGACAAGAATATATAAATTTGATTTTATAGACCAAAAATAATGAATAATTCATTTTTTAAGCTCAACAAAAAGAAACATTATTTGATGTTCCACTCAAAGAGATTAAGGTACTCTGGCGGTGAAATAATTGTTGATAAAAGCAGTTTTTGGTAAACAAGTCTGACAAAAATTTTGCAACTTCAATTGAATCTTTTCAGATTAATAGATGCATATATTTGCTGTAAAATTTGTTGTTAAGAAAAAATACAGCTGCACATTTATGAAGTTGTTGAATCAATCCTTACTTTGGGAAATCGAATATTTGATGGGAATGAATTGAAGTTCACTATAGCCGTAAAAAAACAAGAGGTTGTTGAAATGGCGATCTCCCAAAAGATTGACTGGGTAGTGGGTACCTCTCATCTAGCGACAATGAAAGCATTACTCATAGCGGCTAAGAATAGTTTATTTCTCAGTTCGTATACTCGTAAATTTCAAGTATAATTATACCATAAACATTAGCAACTATTCCTTGGGAGAAGCTATGTGACCTGCAGGGATCGACGCAATGAAAGAAAACGATCCTATAAGATTTCTAAAGAAAAGATTTAGTGCAAAACTAAAATGGAGAGTTTTTCGTACAAGTAGCTGCAGCAACAGATGGAGGCAGTTGTGAGTGATAATGTACGCAAGTCAAACAAGTAAAGTTTTCGTCGACAAGCCTCGTTCTCGTTATAGCTTTCTTGAGAGAAAATCGATCACGACTGCTCCCAGCTATGCATGAATCGCGATACATGTGTACCATTTCAATATACGTCATGACTTTCGTTTTCAGTTGTAGATCAAGCTATGGTCAAGGATGCCAAACTTAAATTCCGCAATAAGATCTCATCTGAAATAAAGGCTAGCTTCAAAACTGTTCCAAGGTGGTCGAATTTTGATACGATCTGCAGATCAAGCCTTGACTACACGGAAGGGTCTTCTACATGGATTTACGTTTGCCACAACATGAGAATGAGGTAGGAAATTTAAAACGCAGTTAGAGTTGTACATAGCTTCGTAGATATATTTTCTCGCCCTTTGCTACTGGAAATATATTTCTATGCCAATACAATCTCGTTTAGTACAATAAAATATACCAACGGATTTCCAAGCACTGAGATAACAGAGTACTATGTTACAATCTACAGATATATGTGTACTAATTAAGTGAATTAAAAGGTTTAACTAAATCACCTACGATTATACTCCAATCAAAGCGTAATCCTGTTAAGTCGATACCTTTCCTTTCTCAGTGGTCCCACTGTCATTTCCCTCCATACTTTTTATCAAACGAAATAGACCAGCCGCTTCACGAACACTACTAAACTCAAGACAAAACGATTGTACCTCGATGAATATATCCTGTAATAAATATGAAAAATAAAACTTACTTGTGGTATATTGATGCTGGTTATGTGATCACTGCAATAAGACACCTTGGACTCTACGAGTATGTATCGTGGCTCAGCGTAAGTATGGCGTAATCACCTTTTACTGCTCGAACGCAAGTAATTCTCAATTAATGTACACTTAATTCAAGCCATTATAAGAAATATTCGTTTAGGGCGTTTCCTAACTACACTATACATGATCATATATCACATAATAGTGATAAGCAAGTAAGATGAGATGATAAATAAATGAAACATGAATGACGACGGTTCATCAATCTGGTACCTGCGGAAAACACAAATTGGTATATTGGCCTGTGGGAAAATTTTCCTAGCACTCGTTCGTGACATATATATAAAGATGATGAAAATTATGCGGTTGAATGAATTAAGGTCAAACTGCATCGAAAATCTTAAAATACTAATTACATAGTCAATGGTTTTAATATTTGATGATTTATTCGTAGTTTCATACCTTGATGTTTATTATTTTGTTTCTGATTAAAGATTGAAGAAAGACGCACACCTGTTGGTCGTATAAAACAAATAAGATTTACAATATAAAAAATAATACGATCAGCAATGAACGAATAATTATATTTAGTTAATCATAGCTATAGGCAACCTGTTGTAAAGGCATTAGGACCACACAAGGATATCAGCACGAAACAAAGGTCACAACAGAACAGCTCTACAGAGATTTTACCATGCGATTAGCGTAAAAGACGTTGACCATTGTAATTTTTAGTCTATCATATAACACGTAAGTCCAACAGTGCAAACTGTTCTTAGTTGAGAAGAATTCAAGTTTTATGCTTAATTCTAAATAAATGTAAAACAACTCAAGAATAGAAAAGGGGAGTTTCATTGATTTCAGGGGAAAAACGCTCGCACCTGCACGGGGTCTTTTTGGGAAGGCTTACTAGAATTTCCATAGTTAAAATATTTGCCTTCCAACATTTCCAATATGAAGTTTCATTCAACTTAATTTCCATGGTGCAATATTTTGGGGTATCTTTTGACTATCTGACAGACCAGGCTTTAATGTGCTTTGCAACACAGTGATACATCGTACAATACCAATGTGCACTACCTAGGCGATTTGGGGTTTAAAGAGTATACACCAATAAAAGGTACTTGTCATAGGTGGGTGCAGCACTCCTTTAACGTTAAGGATTTTTGTCATGGGAGTAAGAACAGCTATAAATTTCCTTCAGGATGTACCACAAACAAGAGGCCATTACAGAGCTTCAACAGGGGCTTTCCTGGCGGGATCTGTGCTCAGGAATATTTTGTGACAGAATTATAGTGCTCGATGTATCAATATGTCTAACGAAGAAGGGGTCGTGGCATGAATTGACTCTAACTCATAAGAACAATGCTAGGGGACAAAGTAGATGTTATTCAAGTACATTTTTAAATTGCAAAAGCATGACTTATCGATTTCGATTTCATAAACGAATACAAGGTGAAAATAACTCACCAGTCTGACCAATCTGCTTTGCATGTATTTATCTTTGATTGTTTCACATTTGGAAATACAATTACAAATGTACAAGTGGATAAACTCTCTAGGTAATTCAACAGCCTAATAAATCAACACAAAAGTAATCAATTTTTGAATTACCAATACGGACATTCTACGTGAGAGCCGTTCAACGACGAAGTCTACTCCCATGACTTTCAATTCAAATTCTACGGCAGGACTTAGCATTGAACAATTCTAAGTTTGACGTTTCCACTTCCATAAATCCAATGCCGACGAGAAAATTAGTAACTCTACTTTGTGCCCATACAGTTCAGTGTTCTACCATCAAATTCAATGGCTTCCCCATTCCCATTCCCTGCTGCGTCGAAAGCATTCTACGCAAAGCACTATATAGGTTTTCCTATGCAAATAGCCAAAGCGTGTATATATTGG
This sequence comes from Haliclystus inabai, assembly GCA_025505365.1. NCBI lineage: Eukaryota > Metazoa > Cnidaria > Staurozoa > Stauromedusae > Haliclystidae > Haliclystus > Haliclystus inabai. The sequence goes on along the minus strand of JANVCG010026564.1, from coordinate 30,916 downwards.
TTTTTAAAGTGATGAATTCATAATACAGTATATTTTTTTTGTATCTGTTACAAGTGCCTTTATGAGATAAAACAGCCAATAGTCCATAGCGGTCAATGTCTGTTACAAGTATTAATTCCTATTGAATTTAGCATGTGCAAAAAGGTCAGCATAATTATTCTTATAGCTGGTCGTTATACATAGATTTTAATGTACGACGTTTTGTATAATCACATGTAGATGTGAGCCCCTATGCACGGCCGTAAATCCCAGGAGGGGGTGGGGGTGTGACCCCCTCTCCAGAGCAAAATAATTTTCAGCCTAAGTTGGGGTATTTTGACGGGAAAAACATGCTTTCTCGGAAAAAACGGGTAAATTACCCACTTTTTAATTTAATTGAGGTAATTCCATTACACATTTTTGGGCGACGTCTGGAAAAGTTAACTTTTTGTCGGGCAGATCCGGCAAAACCCCCCAAACATAAACCGAAATGTCACAGCCGTGCCCCTTTGGGAGAAAGAAATACATTTCATAAACAATCAATGGTATACATACTGTTGTTAATCGATTGACTACTTCCATCGAATGCAGTGACATTTCCATGTTGACAAGAACTGAGAAATACCTGCATAACAAACAATGGAAAGTAGCATAAGGATAATCAATGTCAAGTTGATAAACAAACAAAGGTAGTTATATTCTTACTCTGTAATTTGCGTTGAGTGCATCATTTTAAGCAAAACTTCTGTTGCAACAAGAGGATTATGTTCTACCAAACCTGGAAGCTAAATTAAACAAAATTTATATGCTCAAATAATAAAGTGAGGAATTAGAAAGAAATGTTTTCTAATTAATGTTGGAACAGAAACAGTGGAAGTTATCAATTTTTACAAATAAATATAAATGAAATCAAGTGTTCAGATAGTTATATTACTTTTGCAAGCGAAAAGCTCTTTTTTACTAGATGCCTCTACATAGTGAGTTGTTAGCGGGGTTGATACACATTCCTGTTTATACAGGCACAACAGTGTACACTTTTTAGTAAAACCTAGATGGCTGACTTGGGATCAAAATTGTTGAACAAAAATCCCCAATACTTTCACCTTATTTAGGATTTTGCTCAATGATGTCGATGGTCAATGTAGCTGATTTTTACAATAAGTTTCACTGAATTTAATGCAAGAACACATATAAAGAGCCCAATACAATGTATTAAAAAGTCAATGGACTTACTTTACTAGGCAAAAGACCAACATGATAGACCAGTTTTGGGTCTTTTTCAAGCTCCATTTGTAATTGCTATAGTAGAAAATATGAAAGTTGTGTTAGCTAGTAATTAAAAAGTGTCACCAGCACCTTCAGAAAAGAGCAGTCCTGGTAAGGTATTTTATAATTTTTGAAATTATGATTCAACCAAATCAAGTAAACATTCAATATATTTTTACTGAAGTTGATTAAAGTTATGATATCTTAAAACCTGTACATAAGGTCACCCTTTGGAGCAGCCACCTGCTCACAACGATCACTTTATGTTGTCACAAATGCTAATTTTTCTTGAATTGGACCTCCCTATGACAGGCACTTCTCTGTAGCTGTCAGTATTCCCTATTCTTAGATATGGTCATCTTACATTCATTTGCAACTGGTTAAATACTCAAAGTATTTGCGTCTTGTAGGACCTGGCAATTCATTCTGATGAATAAAGGTCTAACACCATAACAAATACAGTGAGGCTACTTTTATTGCACTATAGAGTCCAAAGACTAATAAAATGTGTGACAATATCAGCACAAGACAATGTGATAAATCATAGGGATCATACATGATACAAAGATGAAGCAACCTTTTCTCTTTAACTTTAATCAATGACGAGCACTATTTTTTTATCTCAATTCTCTCACGAATTTAACAACAAATCAGGGCCATTTTAAGGCAGAGACACAGTAGGCACGTGCCTACAGCCCAAACTCTGATAGGCCCTTTCTCAACACGAACAAAAAATAGTCAATAGGTAAAAAATTTCCAAAACAATTCAGATTTAGCCTGTGTCCCTTGATTATTAGATCATCTATTCAGTCAAGTGATTTTCATAAAGAGCATTTAAGGATGGCATAAAATTTTTTCGCCTTAGCGATCGACATGTATAAAAGCTAGAAGTTTACGGTCGAACTTACTTTTTTAAAAATCAATGTTGTTAAAAGTAATCCTTTTATGTTTCTGTGATTTTTTATTGTTGGAAATATGAAATGCTAACTTAATTTTTTTTCATCTTTCATACAAATTATATGTATAAATCAATTTCAAATAGGAGGAAAAGGAATTTGTTGGAAAACTAAGCCCTTAAAACAAAAGTGCCTACAGCCCAAAATATCATAAAACAGCCCTGCTACAAATGTACATCTATGGGTACAGGGATGCTTCCGTATTGTGAACAAGAGTCTGAAATTTTGTAATCATTTGATAGATGAAGTTAAATAGTATCAATCCATTTCCTACCTTTTGCTGTGGAAGCGATAAAGGCCCTTTCAATGCTTTGGTCATTAATTGACGTAATTCAACCTCTACACATAACAAAATAAGTTAGACACACGGAATATAAAATCATCAAGTTCTACATTTAATTTATGAAGATTTTTACATGACACAAAAGATGTCAATGTGCTACCTTGAGAAAGAGGCAGAAGTCCAATGCATCAGCAACTTGATCATTATTACTATTTTCAAACTGCTGTGGATCTTGGAAAGTAAGGCATAGAAATGTTTGATAAGGTCACCAAGTGAATCAAGGATACTAGCTTGAACTGATCTTCAGTGTAAAAGTCCAAAGCACATTAACCAAGATAGCACTTAGCAGTAGAACATTTTGTGTGGTGAATGAAAAATTATTGTTATTTATGTAATGATTTCAAAACAAGAGACTTCCAAAAAAATTTTTTTGAGAAAAACTTGCAAACAGTAACCTGTGATAAATCCAAGCCTATTCAGGTAGGAGAGTATTTTATTTGAGTTCATAATAAATGGAGTGAAACATTAAATGACTACCTTACCTTGTCCATTTTCTGAGCACATCATGTTGTCCCATTCAACGTTATAAGACAAGTCATATGGATTGAGCCAGATGAGCTACAAATTAACAAGCCAGTTAATTCATTACCTGAGAGTACTCACTACTCAGTTACAATGGGAAAAACTAGGTCTACTCCATCCTTGAATTTAGTGAAGAGGACAAAGCAGTTAACGAGGCTGTAAGCAGGCTAAATATGTTGAGGATCAATGTATTGTTTGCATGTTACTTAGTGTGCGTTAGCTTATCTCAACATCTACTGATTCTTTGTCAGCTGTGTCTGACTGCAATTTTTAGCCTTCTATCGTGTTAGAAACTTATGTAGAAAGGCAGTTCTTTCTAACATTCAGGCTGTTTGCACTATAATAAAAAACTAATTTTACAAAAAATTCATTCAATCTGATTCAATACCATTCGTTAGATTGACTTATTGTAAATTATCATGGATTATTCTTTATAATAATTTTTATCTGTAAAATTTTAAAGTATCTCTTGATGGGACCTTGTAGAATCTAATTCACAGTTATTACAACTTTTTGTAAGTTCAAATATTGAATCTCTTTTGATTCCCAAGCAGTAGCAGCTCAAATAGAATGGGGAAAACAATACAACTGAATATTTCTAACCAATGGGAATTTTATATATTGAAACATTATTATTCGACAGGGTTCTGCATGATTATAATATGATTTAACAGTATTCAGTATTACTTACTTCATCTTTTGAAGGGTGCAGTGGGGGTGCCAATCGCACATAAGGTGGTTCAAAAGTCATTTCAGATGGAGGACATTCCGAGTCTGTGAATGAACACCAAAATCAACTTTTATCAAGGAAAAAAAATTGAGAGAGTCAGATGTAACAGAACTATAGTTTCACATGTAAAAGATGGGATTCAACTTTAAACGATTTATGACAAGCCTATAAGGAGAGGATTTCGTACGTCTCTACTTGTCCTTTTTTTGACAAAAATAAAATCAATGATTATTATTTTTGAACAAAGCAGGAAACAAAGAGAATACAAAATTTTCCATGAGGGAAACTGATGAAACTTATGAGTGGTTGATGGAAACAAATCAGTCACAGAAAAATAATCTTGTAAACTGCAAACTTAACAGAAAAACAGCTCTACTATGGTAGTACTATTCTATTGGCTTCACTGTGTAAAGCAATTTGCATTACGACAAATGCACAATAAAATTGAGTACGTTGAAGCAGTTTCATTTCTTTTCCAGTTATACTTTGGCTTTATTGAGACTAAGCATGATGTGACAGTAAAATATCAACATACCATTAATTAATGCTTCAATCATGTGTTGAGCATCAGAAACCTCATTCGCCTCACTGAAAAGATAAAAAAAGATCTTTGCCATTTCAAATGTGTTACATTTTTGATTGTGAGTAGAGCATAATAGAAAATCAAGTTTGAGAAAATATAATTGGTGTATAAAAATATTCTCAGTGCTTGCCATGATATGTGTGATTTGTAATTACAGTTGATATTTACGCTACAACAAAAATTAGAAAGGGTAGCCATAAAGTTGTTGGATACAAACAATATTTCACTCAAAAAGTGACGTCTATGACAGTTTCTACAATATGGAGCATTATCTCAAATTTTTGTTTTCAAACTTTCTACTAGACTCCAAAAAGTTTTAGAAAGCTATTTAGAGCTACAATAGCCTATAATGAATTACATATTTCCTGGGAACAGATTTAAATTATCAAACAAAAACATATATTTTTCATGTAGGTATAGGCCTACGATGAAATCTTACCTCTTGCTAGTATTTTGTTCATCTGATATAACACATCCAATGCGAGAGCGACTGTATTGACTACGCTTCAAATTCTTTTCCGTTAATGCTCTTAATAGAGCTCCAACGTCCATCACCTTACATAGACAAATACAGTTATACAGTGTAACCCGCTTAAGTGCAATTTGGATAAGTGAAATTCCCGCTTATCTGCAAACTGAATTTGAAACCCAATTTATATTTTTGTGGTCAAGCTCTTGTTAGCATTTTTGGATAAGTGCAAATTCGGATAAGTGCAATCAAAATCGCTTGCAATTTTGACTTGCACTTAAGCGGGTTACACTGTAAATTGTGAATAATATTTGTGGAATTGTCAAGCGTTTTAAATCAATGCATAGAGAAATGTGAGACCAAGACCAGTACTGATTTTAAAATGTGAAGATATAAAGATGGGTGCTTGGCATAGGCCTAATGCTGCTGGAGTTTCTAAATAAAGTAGAGTTGACTAGCAGAAAACGGTTTGACAGAATGGAAAATGGTGGGAAATTTGATTCATGGTTTCAAATTTCAGTGAATATACTCAATTTGAAATTAAAAGTTTTTCTATGAGAACATCTTGAAATAAGTCGGTCTATTTTGCGTAATACATTTGGCATTTATAATTAAATGGTGGCAACAGAAATAAACTTACAACATTAGATGGAACATCAACAGAAAGAACCTGGCGTGGTGTTTTCTTGGTTAACTGAAAGAAAAGCAATGTAAATGAAACTCTACTTTATAGTACAGAGACCACTTAAGATATGGGCCAACAAATATAGTGAAATTGAGAGAGAACTTATTAGGATGTGTTAGCTATAGACTTCCAACTATTTCCTTGAGCTCTAATGTCAGGTCTTATCAATTCTCAAGAAGTGTTGTTTGAGGATTGGTAAGAAGCTTAATAAGGTGATTGATATCAGGTGCAGCTCAATCGATCAGAGACAATCAGTTTAAAAATACGACTCAATAAAATTAGAAGCTTACCACTAATGGGGAGTTGATTATTTGATAAAGGAAATATTTCTCTTGGATTGATATTTTGGGTAACGAAGATTCAGCGTTTGTCTGAAAAAGAAAAATGGAAACTGTAAAACCATAGTGTAAAGGGGAAACAATTTGAAAGCCTCCACAATATTATTACGCTTAAAAAAATATTGAGACGATGGAAACTCACCAAAAGTTTTACAAATAAAGGTGCAAATGGATTGCTGATGATTGGTTGTGCTTTATACATATCATAAAGTAAAAATAATATGCATACTCTCTGATTCTGGTTGGTCAATTCAACCTGTTGTAAAAGAGTTAGCTGCAACAAGACAGAAAGGCAAGATTTACAACACACGGTGAATCAACAGAGGGACACTTTGACGATTACTTTCTAGAAAGATTAATGTAGTACACCAAGGGGTTTCGATTAATCATATATGTTGATGTGACTGTGTGATGTTTCTTTGCGATGTTTCAAAGATAATTGAATCACATTTTTAAAAACCGATTCTGAATTTTGATAGGCTAGTGTTCAAACAGAATTTTGTATATGTTTTGGATTCCTCTTAGTTTGTGTAATTGTGCTGAGAACCTGAATAACAATAGCATACTACTGTGAGAATACACGGTCATAAAAACGATTTGAGATATCAGAAAGCTTTCAAGTTGTGCAGCAGTAGCAATTTCATGAAGAAAAACAAGAAACATTATGACGTTATATCGAAAAATTGCTTTGCAGTATAACTTGATTATCAAAGAAGAATCTAGCAGATGAGATAATACAAGGAATGTAACACTCATCTGGTAAGCAACATAGGACGGTTTTCATTTATACATCATTGCCTATCTTAGTTTAGTAGGCTACAAAACGGACTTAGCTTTGTATGTACTCAAAGAAACACAAGTGAATGATACATTATTCAAATATATTAAGTCTATATCAATGGTGGACTTACAAGAGCACATCCCACTCTGAAATGATCATTTGGTCCAAAATAATGATGTAGTGCTGAAGCTATTGCCTCAAATGAAGTTGAGCCAGCCACTGCTTCTTCTGATAAAATGCTGTGAAGAGTTACATTTAAGTTGGGTAAGCAAACTTAGCCTATATATGACAAGTTCACTTATCGCACAGGGATAGGATTGAATCTCTAAGGTTTTGGCAAATGTATTCACAATAGTTAATCAAATAAGGAAACGTTTCGGAGATTTCTTTGCAATCAACTGAAATTTCATTAAAAACTCTTATTTCACTTGTCAAAATGAGTCCTACAATCTAAGAGTGATATTCTGAATTGATCTATGTTCATATCTCTGGTTGGTATTTTGAAACAAAAAACATTACTTTGTAAAAAAGATGTTTGATGTGAGGCTTGAGTCATAAGAACACATTTATAATATTGTTAATTGAATGTTTCAAAATGGTTACAGCTGTCTGGCAGCTGATCAAAATTTTAGCTGTCCAGTACTTTATCTGCACATGTGCATGGCTTACTCCTGAGGTTTTATCACAACAACAAAAAACTTAATCAATACAACAATATTATAGTCTCAAGTTCAATCAATAGAACTTGAACTTGGATTCAACCCAATCTACAGAATATGGCACATTTCATCAAAAGTTAGAGTGCAATAAGGCCATAAAAAGCAAGAGAAAAAGACATAATGAAGTTCACTCAACAATAAAAACGCTGAATAAAAATTTATTTATTTATGAGTATTTCTGTATTTTTCGTTAACATACAATGTTTTCTCCTGATTACTCAACATAACATAAACAAATCATTTGGATAACTTTTTCTGTAAGTGCACCAATTTTGTTGGTTGAAAAATAATCCGGGGCGCTCTTGCCATACTCTGCAAACTGGGATGCAATGAGTCAGGTCTGCAAACCATTATTAGCGAATTTGAAAACTTAGACTAAAATACCTCTAATTTTCGGTGTCTGTAACTTGCGTTCTCGCATGCTGCGTTTTTTTACCGGAAAAATGTCACCATTTCTCACCTCCATGACTGCGGCTTTCTTCTATGTTTCTCAACGTCTCGCCGTTTTGTGGCGATCGTTCTTGTTGCTTATAGGTGGTGTTAGCTGTATTTGAGATTGGAGCTTTCAGATTTCTGACGAGGAGCCTAGTTTTATTTTACGTTAAACGCAGAGATATAAGAAATTCATTCAAATTGAAGTTTACTGTTCGTTTTAACAATTATTCAGTTTTGCAATGAACTACGGCTGGAGTCTGCTGAAGCTTAGTTTACCACTATTTTACTGTTTGATTTGATGGAGCATTTTGAAGTTATTCCTCGCATCTAAATAATTCTCATTTACATTCCTTTATGTTGATATTCTTTCCAAAAAAGTGTATGGTAGAATCTGAACATGTATATTGTACTGTGTGTCTTGTTTCAAAAGCTAAGCTATGGTGTTACTCATCGATTTTACAAAATTATTTTAGTTTGCAAAAACACTGATAAGACTGCCGCGTCTACTACCGTATCGCTGTTGTCGTGAAGTCTCCAACTTGACAACAAAACACCCTCTGATTTATGTTTTCATCAACATTTCACCTAAGAAAACTAAAATGGTAGAATTTATACACATACATTGTGCTAAGCATCGTTTTTTAAAATCATAGCATTACCCGTTGATTTTCAAATAATTATTTAAGTTTGTAGAATCACTGTGAGACCGTCGCCGTAGCACTATGTTATTGACCATGTTTTCAAAAATTACTTGAACAAAAAAATTCTCTCTTACTTATGTTTGCACTAACATTCCATCCAAACAAACTTGAATGGTAGAATATATTGAACTGTGTATCTTTTTTTGAGAGCCATAGTATTACCCATCGATTTTTAAACAATTATTTAGTTTGTAAAAACACTGTAATATAAGACTGTCGTATCGCTGTTGTTGAAATGAAGAAGTTAGCCTGGCTCAAGATTTCAAAAAGTTGAGAATTACCGAACTGAGAACGGCGAGACGTTGAGAAACATAGAAGAAAGCCGCAGTCATGGCGGTGAGAAATAATGACGGATTTCCAGTAAAAGAACGCAGCACGCGCGCATGCAAGAACGCAAGTTACAGACACCGCTCTAATTTTGAACAGAGTTGAAAATAATTGAGATCGATGGCTGCTTACAACCTTACACTTACCATAAATTTACGTTTTTCTAGAATCCTAGGTCTAAATATTTTTTAAAACCTGATATAATCACTCACCTCAGTAAGGAAGAGAGTTCTTTACTTGATAAACTCATTTTCAGGGCCACAAATGGAGAAATCCGGATGTTTAAGTTTTTCTCGGACTCTTCTCCACCTCAGAATCCAGATGAGCCCAGCTCAAATGAAATCCAGTAGGCCAGTCTGGCAGTCTAATGAGAATGAGACGTGTGTTTGAAAAGAATGTTGGTTTCACCTAAGATCGAGATGATTCATGTTTCTCCTGGAGTTTTAACACTTCATTTGTATCAATTTTCTATAATGCGTCAACAAAACGAGAATACTTTAATAGTATCTCACTCTTCACAAAATAAGATGCAATTAGAATCACTAGAATCAATCGTAGCGCCGCCATGTAGACGTAACCTCGTTTACAATTAATGTCAGAAGAACTCAAAGATGGCTGAAATTCGGTGTTTTTTCGAAGTTGTTCGAGTGTAGATCTGAGTTAATCGAAATTCCATCTGTTCAGTATTGAGCAAATAGGTAAGTTACATTCAAATGTGATTAATACAAACCTAGATGCTGTTCATCAGAAGTTATTGCTCTCCACCAGTCCACCTTGCTTGTGGCTAATAGAGGCAACAAAGAGACCAAGAGTGTTTCGGTGTGACTGTGTGAGTGAGGTGATTGTTTGTGGGGGAAGAGAGACAAGAATAGAATTACTTCACAGTGTGCACTCGATCTGCATTTGAACCTACTGTTAAGTTATTGTAAATTCTGTTTCATCTTCAATGTGATAAACATCCATCTCTCTCAAAGGACAAATTATCAAATTTCTAAATTTTGACAGTGCTGAAGAAATAGGTGGGGCAACCCGGCAACCCCCATGGGGTGTTCCCAACTATAGGAGTAGAGAGAAAATTGAGTAAACCAGCTGCTAAAAATTTTACTTAAAATTTAGGCAAAAAATTATCATTTAAAGCAATCAGCACACACAAGCAGTGTGGTTATTGATAGATCTTTGTTTTACCTACTGATTGTGAAATTGGTAAAAGGCTCAAGCACATTGCTTTTTGCATATGCTTGAGTTATTAGTTGCAGTGAATGGATTCTTTTATTTGAGATGCTATCTGGATACGTTTATATAACGGAGCCCGGGCTCTGAAGAAGCGAAAAAATGTGTAGCCATGATGAAGTGCCCTCGTAAATCATATGCCCCCGTCGCTTCATTTTGGCTCCAGTACCCCTGGGTGAGATGTGGACACCTCTAAAAACGCCATATTAAACATTGTCAATTATAGTGATTTCTGATGATCCTTATTTAACTAAACTAAACAGCAACATCTGTTTTGATTATGACTCAAACAGGTAAGATAGGCCTATATAATCCTTATCCATTTACAAGGGATCGTTCGCAATTGACGTGAATCAATTTTGGAGTCAAAATCAACCCCTCCCCTCACTATCAACTTATAGTAATGAGCCCCACTCCCATTGTCAACTTACTTCTCAACTACCTCCTCCCCCTTCAACAGTTGACGTCAATTGTGAATGATCCCCAAGTAGAATACCTACACTTAAAAGTCTATTATTATTTACACTCAGAGCTTAATTAAATTTTCTCTTTCTCTCATATTTTCAAGTTTAGTCTCTATTATTTTATCACCTTGGTCTACATAATGGGTGATATGCCGCTACAGCTTTATGAATTTGTCCATGTTGATCATGAGCAAAGATGTCCAAAGTTTACAGAATCAATACGCCGTGCTGCAAGTCCTCTTCAAGTAAGTGACATTGATGAACTGTATACTGAACTTGAGACTTTGTTAGGTGCCGCTAATATACGAATGAGGCGATTAGAATCTGAAGCTAAAATATTGACGGATTGGTGCGATAAAAAAGATCGCAAAGCTGCTGGCTCAGAGGGTATTTTAGAACAATTTTCAAATAAAAGAAACCGTGCATCACTTGGAGATGAAAAATTATCCAAGAAACAAAAATTAGAAGAATTAAAACCTGGTGTTTCTAAAGGGAAGAAGAAGCAAGTAATTGAACAATGTGACAATATTTCAGAAGATGTTGAAATGTATGTATCAAAACCAAAGGCAGCTTATGACGCACCAAACAAATTCTGGTCTTTAGTCGAACCCTATTGTGCTGATTTAACTATGGATGATTTGAACTTATTGGAAGATATGATTCAAAATGATAGTGAAGATGTTTATCATGTAACACCCCTTGGTCGTCACTATACACAACGATGGCTTGAAGAGGATATGCTGGAAGAACAAAGGAGCGGATCAAAAGCTGTAGATAAGCGAAGAACAGCATCTCTACAAACAGCATTGGGTAACAATACCTCTAGTAATATTGATAGTGATCCTAATATGGCAAAGAAAGTGCAAAATATTGCTGAAGCAATTGAGGATCATTGCTCATTGGGTATGTTAACACAGAGATTAGTGTCCGCATTAATTGATGAAAATATTGTAACATCTTTTGATGGGGATGATTTTAATCGTAATCATAATGATGATAATCCTGATCGTCCGGAAACCGCAAGATCAATTAATGTTTCTAATACAAAATCATTAGAATCTGCAATTAAAGATGAATTATTTAATATTGGGTTAATCGATTCCATAAGCGATGAAGAATCAGATGGAGAGTCTGAAGATGAGGTTTTAAGCGAATTAAAAAGGCATCAGAATGAATTACGAGCTATCTCAGCTCATAATAAAACAATGTCTGAAACTTTATTAGCTAATGCAAAACAAGAAATGAAGCGACAAGAATATAAACAAAGAATTAAAGCCATGGATGCTGAGGTTATGGATGCCTTTCGAAAAATCACCAGTGCTAAACAGAAGAAACGGATTATCACTAAAAAGGAAAGAGATCAAGCATGGAAAGCAGTGAGAGATCGGGAAGCCTTATTGAAATTATTAGATGCATCAGAGTAGCGAAAAAATAATTTGTATATATTGACATGCTTAAATCATAATACAGCCATATTGTTTAATATCTCCACCTTGCAATCTGCGTTAATATCTACTGTCATTCCTCCATTTCCATCTTAATGTTCCACCCTGCATGTTATCCAACATGAAACTGATTTCCATTTTGGATTCTGTGAGCAATGTTTTCTTATTCCCACTTCACATGATGTTTATTAATCAAGTGCATTTGTACTGTATTTTTAAGTCGTTCTTCAATTTTACTCTGATCCTAATTTCAATAATCGCAAGGCATTTATCCAACAAAATCTATCTCTCAAAATTTCTATTGTTTTGTAAAGATATCTATCAAAAAGGCCAACTTGCTACAGATCTACATTGATAATGGCTCTTTAGAACAGCGTTCATTAAGCAACTATTGAGGTGGTTGGCTTACACAGGTGGTCGTTACATAGAAGTACTAAACACGAGAAAATTTACCTCGTTTTTACGATATTTCCTGTTGTTCCCTTCCGAATATCGAAGAAAAACTTTCACCCTATATTTTATTTGTCCGCAACGTCGATTAAAAGTAAACACTTGAATGTTCCACAAAGAACTTGTAATGTAAATAAGACAAGGGATTGCAAATTATATCCAGGGTGTCCGATAGCATATCATAATCAGAACAGTTGAGGAAGAAATATTCACAAAAACAAGCTATCAATTATATCCTTTGATCTGGCCTGATACTTTAAATTATCTGAATATAATTTACAATAACTTTATACAAGAAACAATAGATCTATAAAAATAAGTTCTATTCTACAATAAAATCAATCTATACAAAAAGAAAATTAGCAAGGCAGTCTATACCTTTGAGGACATGTACATCCGATATAAAAAAACAATGTTTCAAATATTACCTTTTAAGATTATTATTCTGTCAGCTAAAAAAGTTGACGTCAAATGACACGCTTTTGGATCTTTGCTTGTGCTGTGTGACGTTATTTTAAATAATATTTGATCACGTGGTGTATTTCTTATGTGTCCTTATTATCTTTAAAAGATGGAACAAAATATAGGCTGAAAATATATCAAGTGAAGAATACAATTTTAGTTTACCTCTTAGTTCACGTTACTTAACGTTATTTCCGTTATTCATACCAAACTTCAACTTTGCTAAATTGAAAGTTTTTCTCACGTCGGTTTTAATAAGCATTGATTTTTTGATTTTATTTTGATTAACAGCAGTATCTGTCCCATTTTTAGTAACCAATGGATGTGGTTGGTTTAATTGATAAAGGTTAAAACCAGATTCTTTTGGCTCAGCATTCGGTAGGTTATCCTCTGATTTTTCAATGCTCAATTTCGTAACTGGTTCATTCAAGTCTTTCACGATATTAATTGGTTGAACAGCACTTAACTGTGATCCGATATCTTCGATACTATCTTTTTTACTAACATCACTTATTCTTCTACCGCTGTTATCTTCATCTAATTCTTTAAAAATAGTTGCTAGATTGGCTGCTGTAATTTTTTCGCTATGAATTTTTGGTTTAGCCAAAGCTGACGATAACAGCTCACCTGGGTGAGGTTTTGTCGCTAGTTTAGATGCAGAACGTACAATAGCTTCATTTACATGTGAAGGTTTTTGTATCAACCCGATATGATCTAATGGCATCGATTGTTGTTCAGCGTTCAAGTTTTCACGATTGTTGTCAATATAAGAACGAGAAACCGACGCTTGTGTATCGGAGGGTACCAATGATTCATAGCCATTTAGCGTTAGGGACTGTTGTCCGCCATTTAGAGGACCGGCATCCATAAACGATCCTGTATCATGCAGTCCAAGAGTTAGTAGATCTCGGTAATTAAATACAGCTGGGTTTTCTTCAGTGTCTTGTGCAGCATCAACTTCAGAACGAGGATTATCGTGTTGTATGTATCTCCCTTCTGCACCGTAATAATTGTTGTGTGGCTGTAATCTCTCCTCTAAGGGATTGCTAAATGAAGATGGAATCTGCATTCTATCGCTTTCTAATTTTTCATCCAAGTTTTCTTGTTGTATTGGTATCATCGCGTCTTTTTTTACGATTTGAAACGGATGCTGATAATTCGGATCGGCTCTTTGAGGATTTATCCTATTATTATCGATTGGTGATATTAAAGATGGGGTAGCTTGATGCAAAGAACTCTCGTCGATCTGATGTGGATCTAGATTATCTGGATTGCCGTAGTTATTCATTGATATTGTATCGCGATTAACCATTCCGTATCTATCCGGATCGGCCACAATCCGATTGGAAAGATCATCATTAGCCGATCTACGATATCCGAAAAACGATTCTTGTTGTAATGGTGAGTTAGGATGTATCATCATTCTTGCTACACCTTGTTTATCTACGTCATCATTTCGATCAATAATAGGTAGCTTTGGTTGATTGATCGAGGCTGCTGATTGATCGGTCTGATAACGAGATTGTTGAGGAACATCTTGGGCTTGGAGGCGTGCCACTTCATCGACGTACGGCTCTCGATCTACAGATAGAAATGGTGGATAATGAATCAATGACTTAGAAAGACTTGATATTGAATTCTTCTACATAAAAAGTAGTCGTGCTATTGCTGTGTTTTGAGCATTTTGACACATGAATACTCAACAAACCGCTTTACAATTTCCTCCAGAAAAGTTTCAGTTAGTTCGAAGGCCACATAAAAATGTAAATAAATGTTTTCATAGCGAGAAGCATATTTAACCTTTATAAGGACCAATTGATTGAGAAATGATTTCACTCGATATCCATGCAAAAAACAATTCAGTACCCTCAGATCGATTGCCATGAATTTGGGTAATGATATTTTCGAGACAATGAATGGGTAATGATATATTTTGCTTATACAAAATACATGGCTTGTCTTCTATGACTATATAATGAAAACCTGTTTATATCGGCCGACTATTACACGTAGGAAGTTTGACCATTATAGAGAAGTGAACTTTATACGCAGGTTAAATTCAATAGAAATGTATACAATATGAACTGACCATTATAAACAGATGGCTTCTCTATATAATGACCTTTACAAACAGGTTTTCTTATAAATCGAAAATATCTCAAGGCAGAGTACATTTGACACATACGGATTTTACAAAAGAACAACATTTATGACTTGCATTCTTGAAGGTCGTTGTAGAGAGGGGTTCTAGTATCTATCATTACCAAGATTTCCGTTACAATCTCTCAATCGTTTGACAAAATCATCGACTTTCATCAATCCATCCGCGAATAATTGTCGAATACCGTCACATTTCTTAATACCAATATCAGATTCAGCTTGCCTACGCTCTAGAGTGCGAAAGAAAATCAAATATATCAATCAATAATATTTTTAAAGGACCGAAGAATTTAATTAGGTCAATAAATTCTCTGTGTTTAATCAGCATCATCTCTTGATATTGATGCATCAATTCAATATTGATTTGCTGATAGTTTTCGAAATTTTCCCTAATCGCTGATTGGTGGTCGATCGTCGGTGCTGCATAACACGTGGTATCAATTTTTCCATGAAAAAGCAACTCAATTTATTTATTAGACTGTATACTACACTCTAAATATTTGTGAAACAATAAGTTGTATTTGACTGAGTAGTTTCCTCAAAAGGGTTATTCTATTGTGAAAAAAACCTGATGCCCTTTTATCAAATACGTCCGAGTACTTTTGATTATTATGCGTGTGAGAACGTTTAAGCGAATACTTTGGATATAGATAAAAAATGATCAATGTTTAGCTGACTTGGTCAATCATTCTACTTAGTTTTATGTGACATCTGTTCCTCTGTCTTCATTGATGTTTCCCGTAAGAATTACTATATAGATTTTGTATGTTTCATTTTGGCATTTCCATTTTTTGACAAAGGAAAAACCAAAGGTCTATCTATTTACCTATCGAAGCTAAAAATGGTGAAACTCACTATTCAGCGATCAGGGATGCGAACAAACATTTGCTTTCGCTTAATAATTCCTGTCTAACGGACACTGTTCAATCATTGCCACTTTTTATCTGCATTATTGCAGCCAGCAGTTTAAGTTTCTGTACTTCCATGTTTATATTAAAGCGCAGAGATGAGCAAAGCAAGATGGATTTCCGTTATACTGTATTGATTTTTAGACATAGAAAAATCGAAATCTAGGCCTCAAAGCAAAATATTCAGTCTATTATCATAAAAACAGAGTTTACAAAAACCCAAAGTAATATTGTGTGGGTGTGGGCTTTTTGTGAGTGGATATATCCATAGAATTTATCTCCAACAGGTTAAACATTTCTTTCACGTCTGGTTTAAAAATGTAGAACATCAATGTTTCTATAAAGTTGAAAACCAAAACTCACCGATCTTTTTGCCCTTGACATAAGATGCATGACCCCCAGTATTTAGGGCAGCCAGCAATATAATCCACAGCAAAGCTGCTATTAATCTGGGGTGATAGTCCATAACCGCATCATACTTTAGTCCGATTGTACATAATTTGATTTCCAAAATCCTTGCCAATTTCTAAATAAAACTAAATTTCCTTCCCGTATTTCAGTAAATGATTTTATATGCTGTGCAATACAGAAACAGCATGGCTAGCCCGCGTTTAGCCAGATGCCTTGTTTACAACTCTGACCTCATTTGTTGAATAGAAATTTCAATGTCAATCCAAATTCACAGTGGAATAGCTCTTACACCTGTTTATTGAGTATGAGAGAAACTACATAAATGCTGTGAACATATATCGGAGCATTGCGCTTCACCTTGACCGCTTTCGCTTGACCGGCCGAATACATTGCGGACCTAATGGCCTCACAGGTGGTTCAAAGTTTGCAGCAGAGAAGGTGTTTGTATTCAATTTTTGATAGCTTTCTCAACAACTGATGTTTATCTTTCTATTTGGTATTGACCTTCGTTATTAGAAGTGAATTCTCTGCTTGAAACGCGATTTACGCTACCCCCAATGTAATTTTTTCCTAATTGTTTTTAAATTGGGATAAAGTAATGTAACAAAATGGCGCCGTCCTCGGATAAGAAGACACTCCGCAGCCAGTACTGAAGCTAGTAACAGTAGAATGTGCTGAAGGGTAGAGATGACATTTTGATGTAGACTCATGTTCTGTAGATTCAACAATTTCAACAGATAGTGAACAAGATTTGTTATTGGCCACTCTTCAACTACCTAAAGCTCCATTTCCCGTTTACAAAATTACAAGATTAATACAAGATTAATCCCATTTTAACCGCAACCAAATCAAAACTTACTACGTAGAAGATGCATTCCTCCCGATATCTGATGGATCGAAACAAGGAACTTAGTCAAGGCTGTGTGTGGTTCCTAGTTTTGCCTTGTGTGCTTGTCTGACAGTTTGATCCGATCGGATCTACTGGTCATTCGGATTCAAGATCGGAATATCATCATTATCATCATTTAGTGAGAAGTCTTCCAGCCTTTAAAGGCTTGTTTACAAAGATCTCATACATACTAAAATAAAAGAAGTTAGAAAGAGCAAATTTGTAATATATAGAATTTGATAAATATGAGACTTTGAGACAATTTAGACAAATAGTAGTTAAAATTGTTTTTTACGGGTAACATAGTTTTGGCACATTTTATTGAAAGTGGTACATACTGTCAAGATACACTATTAATATGCCCATACTCAGGTGAGTAATGAGTATAGCTCATTCTCAGTTCAGAATTTGAGTACTTTCCACCAAAGGCTGGCCAGTGCATCAAGTTAACATTTCTTGTTCAAGTACTCATCTTCAATAGTACGAGTACCCGTCTACTTGTGGTACCAGAGATCTTAGATTCCAGAGCACAATGTTTAGGTGAGAGCAATGATATGAATACGAGCGCACCGAAATGTAACATAAACGTATGTACTATTCCAGGAGAAGATAAATTACAGACATTACCTAAAAAACTGGCACTAATTGCAATAGAAGTATTTTAAAGTGTGTATATTTTGGGTGAAATATTAAGCTTCAGCAACGTTTCATTTAAAAAGATGTACTGAAATCTGAGGTGGTAAAACGTTTTAATTTTGCCATATGGCAATTAGTGACATTGACAGTATAAATATTATAGAATACCATTTATTCTACTGTCAGTAAGTGCAATCAAAAGATATACATAAGACCGAGCTGCTTTTGTTCTCTAAACGCCTGAATATCAATCAGTTGTCTTCAAATAGCGAAAAGACCTAATGTTTTCTTTTCTTTTTTTCAATCAGCAAAATCTCAACCAGACTACGTAGAGAAAATAGGTTTCTGATTGAAATCAATTGAAAAACACGTGAAATAAATGTCTGTGACTTTTTTTCGATAAACTTCAAAGATTGACCCAATAAGTAAAGTTGAAAGGAGTTACAGGTTTAATAATCAAATATTTGGGCTTCATCTATAAATTGCTCGCCGGATTTTGAAGAACAGATGAAACACAGTTATCAAAATGTAACAAGGCTATTTACCTTTTGAAAATGATTAGTAAATTATTTATCTCAGTACTTTAGAATTGTAATGTAATTGTAAAGGTTCAATTTTTTCCTACTTTGATTACGAATACCTGATGTTAGCCATAGTGTAGGAAAGGTCCCCTTGCCTCAATTGCCTTGAATAAACGATAGGGTGGGCTTTGAATGTCGTTTTAAAAGTCGAATGCGGTCCGAGGGCGTACGTGCAGTTTTGCTATATAATTGGTCTAATAAGATGATGTAAGATGTTGTACGGATAGAAAATTAAGTTCTATCTACTGGTGCAATATCATTTTTGGTGATATATGCACTTTAAGCGAATAACAACAAGCTTCTAGAGATTAGTCTGCGCGCAGGCTACTATAGATGCGAAAGCCAAGAACGACCGTACACTGGTAGTTGCATATTATTATCATTATTATACAACACACCTAAAATCCTCTAGATCAAATACAAATGGTATATTTTTACATCAGCAAACAACACTTAAAATCATTTGCAAACAATGGAGCCCCCTCTAAGGCTACTTACTGTTCTGATCCTTTCAACAAGAAAAATCCCCTAACTTCTCTTCGAATATCTTGTAATTACCTCGTTTGCATACTAGCTAATTCATTTCCCATTCATTACCTATTTCATGTTCATTTTCTCTTATTTCATTTCATATATCCGAAGATACTAATCCTATTATGTAAATAAGCAGTGCTGAAAATTTGAACAAATAAAACAGCTAGGTCTGGTATGGGATCAAGTAGCATTTAGCTTGAAAATCTTCAAGCAGCCTGGTAGAACGTCACAATGTCCATCTCGATCCGTGTCCCGCAACACGTTCACGCCAACCATCACGTATTTTGTTTTAATAAAAAACTTACTCTCAGTCTCAAACGTCTTTTAAAATAACAGGTATTTTTATTCGAAATCTGATAAAATTGGTCACTATGATTTGTTCTAGAGTACAAAACAATCCTAACACGAGTACATAACCATAAATTATACATGCAAAGCATAAAAGATTATGCACTTGAAAGAGACGACAGAGACAACAAGCAAACATCAGAGCACATTAGATAAATTTCAAAGACTATTATATGAAAATAAACGACTGTAAACAAAAAAGTTTATCAACATAATAAAATCAGGTCGTTCAAATTCTTTACAGTGATATTAATGTACAAGGATATTTCCTATTTACAACCATTTATTGTTCGTTTTTTTCATGATCTTGTTTGTCTGATGAAAAGGCATCATTAGGTGTGTTATTATACTTTCACGTCATTGGAGGTCACTAATCACGACATAGTGTCAGTTATCTAAAATGTAACAAAGTTGAGAAGCTTACTATTCCAGTCAATCTGTAGGCAAGATATCTAAAAAATCACAAACTCTGTGTGATATAAATAAAATGTGAGCTCTCTTGTCTAACTTCAAACACAAATCGTGAATAGCAATATGAAATTAGATATTGTACTTCATGTTCCAATTACTACATATTAGTTAAATTCGGACAATAGCCTGAAAGACTGGTTTGATAATGATACTTGAAAGTCCTGAATCAAAATTTTATGGGGCTTTAACAAGGGAGATTTTTTTGTATGCATGTGCATCTCTGATAACAAAATAATTATTTAAAAAATCGTATATATCTATAATGGTTTTATTCCCAAGTCAAAATTTCAGGTTTGAAAAGTTTACTTCTGCCGTTGGACCAAGAAATTGTCATAACAGCCTAACTAGCGGCTACGTACATAAATTGCTTGGCAATGATGTGTCTGTTGCATTTTTGATAATCTCACCTGTACTGTTTCATTTCCAGGCCCGTCCCATCAAGTAATCAAATTACTGATGAAACTTCGAGTGATCTTTCTTTGCAAAACCACTCTTGTTCGAATACATCAAACAACTCCTGATAAATATAAAATCATATCATAAAATGCATGCTTGCTACAAAAATGTGCTGAAATATAAACAAAATATTAATTGTGTGGCACAGTAAATTACGAAATCGGTGTGACCCCTTAAGAGTTTATGCATTCTCATTGCCTACAAGTCCCAGGACACTTGGAGGAGAATGGTCCAGTATAGTTTTCAAAGTGCTTTACCTTTTATTCAAACTCAATCTACCAATTTTGGAATTTATCAGTGAAGTCATCACGTTGACGTAAATTTGACAACTTGTTCCAACAACGATACTTTAATTTAGCAAAGCGACGAATATTGTTATCATCAGCAGTAAATCGAATCCCACACCAGTTTGTTGCTTACATCCAAATATTATCCTTTGGTGTAACCATGCCAAAATGAACAGAAATATGCTGTTGATGGTTATTTTGAATCATCTCGGGTTGGATATAAATTGTGATTACGATGATATTCCATTAGACTTTCCATTGCAAATTATACCAGATGGTATTTTAGCATAGATCATCTGATCAACAACACCTGAACTCCATTACTGATCAAGTGACAAAGTATCCTTGGAAACTGATGTGCTGACAATTAACTGCACTCCACTTCACGTTTCCAGTCTGAGCCATCGAATTCAATGAATCCTTCAGGCTGAGGAACAAAACATAGTGACGCTTGCTGATTTGATTGTTGCAAACTATGTTGGTGAGCTACATATTTCACCACTCTTAATTTTCCTTTGCAAATTGGTATCAAGTCGACACTTTCCATTTATATTACTGATAATAATTTGATATTATGTATTTCTATAGTACTCCATTCATTATGATTGATTCATAAGTTACTTGACAACCCTTACCAAACGATTGTACTATTCATTGGATAACCTTAGGGTTGATTAAAAATACATACTCAAAGCTCAAAAAGAGCAATCTGTATTGCACACAACCCAAGAGAGGCGATGTTGGTGTATATACATAATCTGCTCATAAACAATCATTTTAGTAGGTGATCCTGTGATTCCAGTCACACCCAATCCCATCTGTCAACAATGCAATTACACTAGTTGGCGATTGACCGATGTGAAAAGTACTGGATTCCGGATGCTTTTTTGCAGGTTCATTTACCTTCCCAAAATTATTTTGTCCTAACAAATCACTTAGATAGTGAACGATGAGGTGGCAGATCTTGGAAACATTGTACAATCATTTGTATTCCCATTAAATCAAATAAAGCGAGAAGCTATGTGAGAATTTGTAACATGAGCCAAGGATAGCATTTACATAGCAGGGAATAAGAATACCAGAACACGATTCTACATGTATCAAGATGATTACCAGACAGAGAGATTAACACTGATATAATGTTACCTTTGATATGTTACAAAAGTCTCAAGGATACTAATTTATTGTTTAATAATCAAGAACAAGGCTCCTGGCACAAATATATTTACATACGATGTCTACAGATCTTTGGGTACTTTTGTAAATATGTTACCTAAGCAGATAAGCCCATAGAGCATACCTTTGTAGTAAGGCATGCAAGGTAACTATAACACAGTTAACTAATAGCTAATATGAAATGTTTCAAGTAGGATAACATAATAGAATCAAGATCACCATGGAGTACATCGCTTTAACTTTGAAGGATTGACATGATTTGTTAAAAACTCATTTGTTCATATATTAGTTGACAGAGACCATTTAAACGATAGGTAAGTTCAGCACAGAGCAGAAGTCAGAAGGACGAAGACCGGACCAGATGCTAAGCACAGCACAAGATGTATCAGTACAACGGATCAGTACCATGGTTGGCCTTAACAAGAACAAGAACATTAAATGAACAGATGCAACGATGACAGAGCTAAGCAATCGATAAGGCCAGTACAATAAGCACTATTGAACTGAGAAGTTGTGTATTGAGTATTACTTACCATCACGCTTGCCACCATCACTGTACTGTTGAGTTGCGCCAGCACTTTCCCCGCCAGTTGCTGCAGGAGCACTATACCCTGTGTTACCCGCACTATATCCAGTATTGCTACCTCCATAATTTCCACTACCTCCACTAGCAGGGGCATTATTATATCCACCTGCAGGGGCATTGTAGCCGCCCGATTCACTAGTGGCGTTATATCCACCGCTACCACTACCACCAGTATACCCAGTACCTCCCGCTGGTGGGCCACTGTTGTACCCCTCATTGTAATTACCCCCAGTATTGCCACTGTATCCACCACTGTTATCATAACCGCCATTACCTCCGTAGTTTCCACCACCATAATTGTCTCCAGCTCCATAGTTTCCACCATTATATCCTCCACCACTTTCGTTATAACCTCCATTGTTGCCGCCATAGCCTCCATTATTGCCACCATAGTTACCACCTCCATAGTTACCGCCACCGTAGTTTCCGCCACCATAGTTACCACCGCCGTAGTTTCCACCACCGCCACCATAGTTTCCACCTCCATCACCATATCCTCCACCTCCTCCGTAGCCTCCCCGACCACCCCCATAATTATCACCTCCTCCATAATTGCCTCTACCACCACCATAGTTTCCACGGCCACCCCTATACCCTCCACCGCCACCTCCATAGTTTCTTCCACCGCCACGGCCTCCTCTGCCACCACTTCTATTACTACTACCAGGTTTGGCACCAGCTCTCTCTACTGCAATTGTCCTCCCAGCTATGGTCTGAAACGACAATGTAAAAAAAATCAAAATCACAAAACAAGACAAGATTATACAATCGAAGTTTTGAAGTAAACAGCAAACTATAACTGATTGAGGAGTGCCATTGAAATCTAATAACAGTTTGTTCAGCAAAATTTTATTAGCAGTAACTCTTGTAGCTTTTCAACGACAAAAGAAGTTTATCAGTAGTCTTATGCAGGACAATCAGATCTCCAACAAAAAATTATCTTGACAGTATTCTGGCTCTCGACAAATGCTTACCGTGTTATTCATAGCTGCAATTGCGTTATCAGCATCTTCAAGCAAATCGTAGGTTACAAACGCATAACCTCGAGATTTCAACGTATCTTTGTGGATCACAATGTAAACTGGAGAATGAAAGTTTGAGGTATTCATTAGTTTATTCTGAATAAATTTTTCCTACAGATTGATACATGAAATCGAATTCCAGCTAAGAAAATGTCGGTCGCTTACCATCAGTGACTTTGCCGTATTTTTCGAACTTCTCTCTCAATTCCTCATTAGATATGGTGTAAGGGACACCTCCAATAAATAACTTTCTCGGGTCAACATCGTTTCGCTCACTGGCCATCTCTTTCACTGTTGGTTCTTATCTCAACAGTCCACAATAAGTTTATACAAGCGACGCCAGACCGAAAATCGCTCCTCGTGTTTGAAAACTTTTGCAGCTTCGAATCGCACAAAAGCGCGCAACAATGCTAGGGCAGTATGGGATTGATTTTCAGCCTCTGTTTCGAAATTGAATAGAGGCTATAAACCTGACAAAAGCGACCACTTTTAAAATTCCAAAGTGAAAAGAAAAGCCTGTTGATGTCTGTAGAGTCAAATTCAATCTTATTAAATTTCAGAATTATAACCGCGATGGTCATTTCTTGAACTGTTGGTTCTTTCTTTACTATGAAAAAGATTAAATATAGATGCAATTTAGCAACGTTTCGTCATTTTCTTACAACATATCCCAAGATCTGTTACTCGAACTAAAATTATCCTTCGGTTATCGAAAAAGGTTTGTCAAAATTTCAAATTTAGTGAGGTGCTTTGAGATTCGAATTAGAGTAACCTCATTTCTACAACTTCTCTCATATCTCTATTGATTCTGAACACTCTCTGCAGCCAGGAACACTTAAAAAACACAAAGGAGTGCATGGTGGTATAATGTGCGTGTTGAAAATAAATAATAAAAATTAATAGTTTGAAATAAATGTTAAGAAGAGACCTTAATGCCATTTATCACTACTAAATCAAATATCATAAGTTGGTGACAAGCTCAAAATTTTATTTTTTTTTTGTAGAGAAAAACTCCGAGAAAACTGAACAATTTTAACTAACCTCCAATTTTCCTGAGTCGACCGGTCCTGAGTATATATAGTTTATAACTGTCATTCTATTTCTGATCTTGTGATGAGGAAGAGAGGTTTAAATGAGAACCCAAGGGGAGAATACTGTAAGAAGTTTTTCAAAAAAAATCATAATGTTCAATGACGAGTCCTCGGATTATTTCCGATTTTGAAGCTTATAATAACCTAAGTAAAAATTTGATGTTCCTCAAAACATACTCAAAACATATGGTATCATTATGGCGAAACCTTTTCAAAAACAATTTCACCGAAGATACTATTTTCAAGTGTGGAATTCATATTATGAAGTTAATGAATAAAAGGATGCTTGGTATATATTATCAGCATTAATAGGTATTGAATTAATCAGCAATAATACTGGCTATAATTAATTCTTATATTGATTAATATAAAATATTCGATATATTCAAGTTACGTTATTTCAAGTATTTATTTACACTAATTATATATTTGTATATTTACAGTGATAAAAATGGGTTTCAATTTATCAGCTAGTTTGGTATAATAATTCTAACCAATTCGACTTACTAAATATAATAACCACTAAATAAACATGATGTTGAATAATATATACAGCATAATAACAAAATGATTTATGAAGATTTGTCTATTCGTTTTATAATAACCCTTTTTATACTTTACACAAGCAAACTATTGCGTTCGTCAGATATGCCAATTTCTTTAAAGCTGATTACAATTACAGTATATAGTCTATAAAAATATTAGAGGTATGAAGATATGATCAGTTGTTTTGAATGTAATAAACACTTGTTATCAAAGACTATCTTGCTGTTTTGCTACCAGAAAAAATATTTCTTTCCCACGGACGCCAAACATTATCTATTTTTTCAGACTGGTTAGTAATACCTGTACTCGGCATATTAAATGTGTTTTTGATTGTGTCTAAATTCTCCTTTTGTACTTTTGGCATTTGCATTTGTTGTGGTATGAGAAATGTAACTGGATAAGGCATTTGTACATAACCATATACTTGGGGTGCAACAGAAGGCATAACCTTAAAATTTGCCATTTCAAATGGAAGGGTTGCACCATTCATTATTGGGGCTCTTTGCACCTCAGAAAAAGGGGTGGGGAGTGTATCTGTTGCAGCGAAAGCGCCTTCATGGAATTGACCAATTTTGGCCAATATATTGCTTTTGATACTCTCATCAATACAATCGTTACATCTTAAGAATGAGGCTATTTCTGAAGCACATCTTTCATAGCCTCGTTTGTATCTTGATGCACTGAGTTGAGAATTTTCTGTAAAAGAATATCAAATAGTAGATTAAACAAAACGGTTGGTAAAATAAATCGAAGATATGCTTTTATAATAGATACATTAAAATAATAGCTGACCACTTAACAAAAGTAATCTTTATATGAATATACAGGTCAATGCAGATCATTTTAGAGAGGCTACTCTATACACAGTTGCAAATTGAATAGAGATTGATATTTGCAACAATGCAAAGTGACCATTATAGAAAGGTGCCTGCTGCATAGAGAGGCTACTTTATACACAGGATAAATTCCATAGCTATGAATATCCGTGACAATATAATTGACAATAATACAGTAGACAGTTGGTTGCTCTTTTCGGTGACCTTTACGGTATGTTCCATGGTATCGATCGGTTTTCATGATGTTTTTGTTATTATGATTGATTATTAATGAAGAATAAAAATCTTCACCGATGATTCGATTTCAAGACTCATTATTCTCGTATGCAAATGTTTTGAAAGTGAAATCAGGATTTCCTAATTTTTGTAATATCTGCACATGAAAAAGCTCCATTTAATTGCATAATATGATAAATGATTATAATATCGAGTAAAGCCAATAATAACTGACATTTTACTCACAGGTCATATTGCTTTATTCCCAGTAAATTAGTCTTCATACATTATGATTTTTCGCTACTGCTTATCAACATGGTGCGATAGAATTAGGGAACCAGTAAAAATAGATTTAAAGAGGCTTTGGAAAATTGCGATTACGAAAAAAGTAGTTTTTAAATTTCAAGTGAACATCATGTTAAGATATGCTATTCTTAAAAACGTTGAGTTCTCAATTTTCAATAGCATTTTCTTCCTAACTATGGCAAATCATACAAAATGCGTTTGTGTAATTTTCTTCATTTCTATAATGTGATCAGTCATTAATTATTATTTACTTTACGAAAATAGATTTTAAAATTTAATGAATTTAAGTGAGTAAGTTCAAATAATTATTAAATTCAATGTTTAATTATTGAATTTTATGAAAAAGATATAAAAAAAATAATTCAACGTTTTGGACATTTTCACCTGATGCCATCATCATGATAAGAGAACGATTTTATATTTATAATACTTTTTCAATAAAGATAGAAAATAATTCAAAGAGTAAAAACAATGATTTTTTAGAAGTGGTGAAATGGTGAATGTCAAATACTATTTCTATTTTAGATCCTGCATGGTAGACACAATCCTGTGATAGCAATACCCATCTCCGTCACACGTTGCACATCCCAAAATTTGTTTTACTGGTGCTAAAAGTTATGCACTGTAGTACTGTACAGAATCTAAGCATAATTTTGTGGACAAATTGACTGGGGTTAGGGTTAGTCTGGGATTACCCCGGATATGTCTCGGTCTGACGATTTCAAGCAAAGCGATAACTGAAAGTCTTTTTGCAACATAGCTTTTCTATGACATTCTCTACCTACTCTACAGATAGAATAGTTTTCATAGAATTTACCCTCGGGATCCAAGCTTAAACAATTGTATGGAAATATCTTGTCTCACCACAAAATCGATAACATCATTCAAAACAATTAATTGACAAAGTCGAAGTGACAACGTAATCTAAACATATTAATTCAATGCGTTTAGTTAATCGAGTATGCATAAAAAATTTGAATATAATTATACAATAAACTATCTTTTATCAAGCTTATCATTTGTTGAATATTAGATAGAAACTGATATTGCTTCTCTGTGTACTTGATTCCATCGAGCGACATCTGAAAACTTGATTTATTCTCTACAGTTTATGTAACGTATGATGCCTTTAAATCATAACCTTTGTAACAAGTAAAACAATAATGCATGAGGTTACATGCCAAGTCCAATATTTTTAAAACTAATATAAGTGATATTAAAATAAATAATGGTAAAATTGATGCAATTTTATATAATAACATTTTAGCCTCAAATTGAACAAGAATGGGTGTTTAATTTTTATCACGTTTGTTTTTAAATAAAGCTTTGAGAATTTGAGATAAAGCTTTTGTAGATCATTCGGTCACATTACCGTATAACAATTCAGATAAAATTTAAAGTCAATGATATGCTGCTAATTAATGTATAAATAGTACAATTAACGAAGTCTGAATTCACCCTCCAAAATAATTTGATTGCATTACTACCAATGTACAAAATGATTATTTTGATTTAATTTTTAAAGAGGAAGGATGAAATTGCAACTTTTACATCTAACCCCGGGTATCTAACATGCTAATAAAGTCGCACAAGCAAAACTAAGTTATAGCCTATATCTAGCTTGTGTGCAAACTTGAATCCTATCTTAGCTGTTGGCATCCTGATAACAGGGATGATATTTCACTCAGGGTCTGCATGAAGGCGCGCTGCGATAGACACTAACACTAAAATGAGGCTCAATAAATTTTCAACTTGCTACTCATCTATATTCTGGTGTAATTAATTAATCGAGACATACAAAACCGTCACTGAATAGCCTTGATGTACTTCGATCGACTCTTACCTATTGCTCTCATCTGTGAACTAGCTTTAATGTATTCTACAGCAAGTTCCAAAATATCGGCCTTCTCTAGTTTGGCATAACGAGTCGTCTAAACGAAAGAGGAGAGTAAATGAAAATTATCTATCAATCATTATTACAAAAGGATTAATGCCTTATTTGAGAACACCCCTCCTCTCTCCCTCACTATATCCTCTCAAAGCTCCAAAAACTATACATAGTTCTTGAATAACTTAATTCTCTCTTTTAAGGTAGGGCAGCTCAAATTGAAAGCCTAAAAGTTGACTTCCGTTTTTCTTGCATATGTGGAGAATTTACAATGCCTTCTTCAAAATGTAATTTTTATTTCAAATTCATAATCTGCAACAGACTTTGTTCGGAGACTAAAAAGTGTGACTGCCTGTATATCACAACGCGTTCATATTAACTATACGCGCGTTTAATGATGTTTACAAAGCAAATTTTGTTATCTTTCCTTTTTCATTAAACAGTGAGAATAGGTTTTTCTTCAAGAGATAATCATATCTTCTTCAAACAATCTAAAAACTTAGCCTTTACAAATGAAAAGAATGCCTATACACGATTTACATTGATAAAAATTAATAGTATTTCTATGATTTTTAAATTTCTTTTCTTCAAAATAAACCCTCGTCAAATCGAATTTGCTTTCTGTTATTGCATTATATCATTCTGGAAAGTACTAAATTGTCCAAGCTGAAACTGTAAGTGGCTGCTTGATTCATTAACAAACTTGTAGATTCAGCGATGGACAGTTATGAACTTGCAACAATTTGATATTTCCAATATTACATGTTCGTATATAATTGAAATGGAGTGATAAAATAGACATGATTTGAAGCTTACATGCACATAGTTTATAAAGTAGCTATAATTTCTAAAGTTGCTAGTAGCCCCTAGTAAATATATCGAAATGTCAAAGTATACGGCTCTGTCGTACACCTTGATCCATAACTTAATTATTAAGTAACTGTTGCTTAGTCGAAGTAATGCTTTCAATTTATAGAAAACATTACGAACAGGTTGGCAATCATGAACGTTCAATACGCTGCTTTACAGTATTTAATCTTCAAGTTCATCATGTGAAGTTCCTCATTCCAATCTAACCGATAATGGGACCTTGCAAAGCACTCAATTTCACGATAAAGATATTAAATGCTGCTGCCAATACATGCCAAGTCCTCCAAGATAAAAGTAAGAGGTATTTTCAATTCCTGTAAACTATTTGAGAATTTGCTATAGAAAATATATTAGTACCTCTCTGTCAGCACCTTTCAGAACAAGTGATTTCAATTCGCTCAAGCTTTTGTTGATTCGACTTCTTCTTCTCTTTTCAATGACAGGTTTGATTTTCTAGTAAACAGCACATTTAAAAAGTGATGAAGAAAAGCAAAAATAATGTGACGAGGCCGGTTTCGCTAAAACAGTTTCGCTGATCAAGCTGGTTCAATGAAATAGGTAGGAAAAGGCGCAGAAAACACTTGAGAAACTCGAAAAGAAGTTATGGCAAAGGGGATGGTGGAGCAAAACAAAAACGATTAGAAAATATGATTGATATTTATAAAGGAAATGAATGTAATCCAAAAATATTTGGAAACAGGCACATGGTTTCGCTTTAATTATGGAGAGTGAGGAAACGAGATGCGGAAATCTTTTGTGGATTTGCAAATGAAACAGAGGATTGTAGATCTGAAAAACTTTACTACAGAAAATATAGGCCATTGAAAATTCTATCACAAATAAGTTATCATCAGCTTGATATATATTCTTGATTGATATCAGAGCTTATTGAGCAAATGAAAGCGGTGCAATTCTAATGACTATGAGATTTTCGAAGAACGGCAAAGATAGATAGACATTATAAAAGAGGCTACCTTGCTTGCAAATCTATTTCTTATGTAAAATATCAACGTAGCAAGATAAATTATAGATCCATGTTAAATTTTGATAAAACATAAAACTACGGGATGCATACCGGTATGTATTACAAAAAGAGTTATAATCTTATCATCTCTAATCGTTTGCCTATGCTGTGATTAATCAATTCGATCGATAACAATTCCTTACCTTACGATCAACTTTAGATGACATGATTATGTTTTATTCAAAGATCTTATTGAGATTGTTTAAATAATTTGCGTCTCCTATATATAACTCAGTTATTAAAAGTGTCTTCTCATCATCTTAATCGAACAAAAAAACTCTTGATACAAGTACAAGAGGGAACTGGGTCCAAATAAAACAAAGAAAAATAGTGCTCATAAGAATACAGAATAACTGAAATAGCTCAGAATCAATATTCGCACGCGAATCTCTATGGCGCGCGTGCAACATTGGATACCTGCGGTTAACGCATACAATACACTTTTGTTGCGCTCGCGTGAATCACTTATCGTTTACTTTTGATCGCGTACAATTGAACATAATTGCTGGTTTGGCCTATCTGTAGAAGGTCGTGGGAACAGTCGTCAATGATTGGTTAAAATAATTTTAGCTACGGTCTAACACTTACACTTCCATAGTGCGTTACTCAACATTAAACAGATACAATGATCCCAAATCTGACTTACAACTGACAGTATAGCACAATTACTATAAAGGAATTGCTTATGTGGCTAAGCCATACTAACATTTTACAGTTGTATTGTTTTAAAATATGTAGCCATCATTTCCTACTGTCTCAAGCATAAACCTGTCCGAAGCAATTGTTATT
>JANVCG010026553.1:0-11613 GCA_025505365.1 Haliclystus inabai | reverse complement strand
TGAACCCAATCGTTTATTGCGTACAAAGTCCAGCCATCTTGAGGTGTGTGCTGAACTGTCTTGGTTTACATCGTTATTCTCACAATGATGGCACAATCACTGTTAGTTTCAGATCAAATAGAAATCAACAAGAATCATGTGAATCTTGTCAGATTGCAGCCAATAGGAACCTCCATGGTTCTCCCAACAGAATACGACGTTTGAATGCAGGAGGGAAATGATTCTCGGGAATGATTAGATAATGCCTACCCAGTAAACAAAAGTCGTCTTTAAGACGACTTTCACTCGTCTTGAGCTGGTCTTCACTCGTCCGTCCCAATTTGGACGTCGTTAAGACGAGAATAAGACGTAGTTGATGGAGACGAATAATTTAAAACTTGAAAAAACAGCAGTGGTCCTGGTTCATGATGTCTTCGAGACGTCTTTCTAAAGACATATTAAAGACGTCTTGGTTGACAGTAAGAAAAGACGTCTTTGAAACGTCTATCAAGAGACCAGTATATTGATTGGAAATACTGTCCTGTGAAAAAAAGTTTCTAATAACTTATCAGGTATTCTGAATAAATGATGATGATGATGATGATGATGATGATTCTTTTCCCAAAATCATTATTTGACATGATGTCGTAATATCAAATATGAAATCCATCAATCTATTTTTAGATAATTTCAATTTCATTTGCCAAATATGAAGACGTCTTTAGGGCGGCTATTAGACGTATTTAGTAGGACGACTAGATAAATTGCAGAGAAGCGAAACATGAAATCTCTGCAGTTCGTATTCTTTACATGTTTGAATCCCCACGGAATATATTGTGGATCAAATGTTATCGAGAAAAGTGAAGAAAAAAATGATAACGCTACATCGCGGTGAGGAGGATCGAACCCCAGTCGCATGCATAACATACCAGGCTACTACCTTTACACCAGCCCTTGCACTCCAGAAGCAAGGAAAGTTATTTAACACTTATCGAAAGTGAATGTTTTACAGCTAACATAATAATGTGGCCAAAAATTAACTGCCGTCAACCAGTGAACAACAACCGAGACAACAACCAGCAATGTGTGGGAAGTCTGGAAGTTTACGTTGATGCTTTGATTATTGCAGATAAACTTCTATTTTGAAAATGCTGGTCCTCAGCCAAAACGTCGTGAAGACGAATTTTTTGAGACATGAAAAAGTCGACTTTAAATATGCATTGCAGGGACGACTTTCAGACGTCGGAGGCGCTTTTAAGCTTCAAATCAATGCAGGTAAATCATAACAATGTGTATGAAGTCTAGAAGTTTACGTTCATTCTTTTATTAATACAGATGAATTTTTATTTTGCAAATACTGGTCTTCTGCCAAAACGTCGTGAAGACGAATTTTTTGAGACATGAAAAAGTCGACCTGAAATATCGTACGAGCATAGGCCAGAATGTCAAGCATCATGAAAATCAATCAATCTGAAGAACCATTTTTGACTGCAGATATAATATGTTTAGAAAATTGAATGGATACTATTCTCAAGTTGAGTCGTCAGAAAGACGTATCTTTTCCGACAAATTCATGTCCACTTGAAACATCTGCATGAAGGCATCTTTTGTCTTCTGCCTATACAATAGATACTGTGGATCCAGCACAGATTAGAATTACTAACATCATTATTTATGAGAATCACTAACTGCCATTTCAAAGCAACATCGATAGAAGGCACATGTAAAATACTGTATATTATTTGAGGAGTTGGATAAATTAATTACAAAGGAGGAGATGAACCTAAACATTTCAAGAGGCATATTCTGTTAGATGGCCATAATCTATGGTTTGAACAAGATTTCCCATAATATCATAGATACTATAACAGGAAAGATAGCATTAAAAATAGGATTCTATCGTGGGTGAAAGACTGGGGAAAATAT
Source organism: Haliclystus inabai (assembly GCA_025505365.1). Classification (NCBI taxonomy): domain Eukaryota; kingdom Metazoa; phylum Cnidaria; class Staurozoa; order Stauromedusae; family Haliclystidae; genus Haliclystus; species Haliclystus inabai. The sequence continues at coordinate 9,708 of JANVCG010026553.1, read as the reverse complement.
GATGAAACAGAGTGTGAACTTGAAAATTATCTTGGATGTTGAAACCAAAAATTATATTACAGATGAACCATTCAATCTAAAAATTGATCTATATACAAATACATAACTAAAAATAAATGAAAATCAGTATTGATCTGACACCGGCTCTTCCTCGTTTTCTTCATTAACAGCTCTATCCATGACGACAGTGGTTGATTTGACTTTTCGCTGCTTAAAACAATGAAAAAGACATTTGAAGAGTAGAAGTTTGTGTCTTGATTCGAGTCTTGAATATACAAGCTAGCAACTTGGATGCATAGGTTTTTCAGGTTTTTCATTCAAGTCTCTTATTCATGCAAGACTCCAAGGGTCTTAGGGAGAACAAATGGCCCTATCAATAAAATTTGTTTTGCGGCTTTATATTAACTAAATAACTAATTCCTGTTGTTGTTGTCATGGTAACCGTAAAGTTTAAAATTAATCCTGTTTTGAAGAAATGCAGTCCTGATCAGCTTGGAAAGTTTCATACTCAAAATCAGTACAAGATTGGAACTGTGTATTTGATATTTTTACCAACTGTTCATAGTGCAAGGGGAAAATACTTACTTTGATTTTGTCTGGGGCATGTTTCAAGTAGTCAGCGCACGCTTTATGGATCTCCTTGAGCGGGCATTGCTTGTGGAGGTGTACAGTTGTGTCTATTTCAAAATATATACATTGATTGGTATCAGTAAAGTTTCAAATCATAAACGAGAACTTGATACACAAGAATAATGCTCTTACTTATTATTGCCTTGTAGATAAGCAAATCGGGAAGCTTTCTCTTCCCTCTCTGTCCCATCATGTTGAACTTGGACCAAACACCCAGTGTGGCAATCAGCCTGAACATTGAGAATATCGTTTGTCTGGCGGTTGCTTCCTTCGCCCTTGTTAAGAAGATCTCCTACACAAATAATAAAGTTCAGATTAAACACCTATTAAGACCTCCAAGGTGCATTAGAGACATTGAAGCATCCCTAAAATACATGGGCATGTGTATTGGGGGATAGATTGGGGTTATTAAAAAGCTACCTTTGGTATAGGTAGTTAGATATTGTCTAACCCATTTAAGTGGGAAAAATTGATAAAAAGCCTCCAGGAAAAATAAACTAGATATCGTTAAAGATAATCAAAAATTTTAATTCTAAATCAATAAAATAATATAGGGTTATTCATTGGTACTTACAATTTTTTTTCTCACCACGATGTCTCCCATCTTATTGCATAACTCTTGTAGGGCCTCAACATTCTCCATTGGCTGGTTTAGGAATTCCACATCCTTTGGACCAACCGAGTTTCCTTTTAAAAGCCTCAGTTGGTCACTAAGGAGTTCTTTGATGATTTCTTGATTCAACAGAACCTTCTTTTGAAACGCTAAGGAAGAAACAATGAAAAAAAATTTTTCACCTGTTAGTAAAGTAAAACGAGTGTATTATGACCAGTCTTCAGGTTGAGGAATATTTAACATCAATTAGAGATGACCTCAGATAATAGGGTAATTCAATAGAAGTAAGTATCAACAACAACATCTGTTGACCATTGGAGGTACGTGCTTGCTTGATAGAGTGCTAGCTTTAATGAATTGCGTTTTCACAAACTAACTACTGTATCGAAATCAAGCATAGGAGTTCAATTTATGGATTGATGTGTTTCAAAATATCAATTTTTTTATTATGCATTCCTAGTTGCAATTCTAGTAAATCAGTATGAGATTTGATAATGTTGTTCCAAGAAAAAAAAAGGTTATTCACCCTGGTATTCGAAATTAAGTTGATATTTTGGCTAATTTTCAGAAGTGATAAATTGTGCCTGTTGAAATTCTATAGCTAAAAAAATATGATGCAACTGTTGGTCCTATTGTCCCTGATCTCTTCTTGCCCTGGTCTTGTGAGATAAACAGCTTTGTGTTGGAGATAAATAGTTTCATGCTGTGAGATAAACACTTTATCAAGTACCCATGTCAATTATTTCCTAATCCTTGTTTCCAGAAGTGAAACTAGCCAGTAAAACAGTATACAGTAGAAACACTTCTCGGAATTTAGCTAGACTAAATTCCATGACAAAATTATTGACTTACAGGTGTCTAGCGCTAGCGATGTACGGCCAATGCTGCTATCCAATTCCAATGGGTCTAAAATAAAAAATTATCTTCAAAATCCACTGAAAGATATAAACCTTTGAATTGAAAAGCAGGATGCTTTTTGCACAGTAAACATACCTTCCAAATGCGGCTCTGCCATCAAAGAGCTTGATTGGAGGAGCGGAGTAGATGCTCTGGGCGAAGACAATTCTACAAAAGTTGTGGAAATATAATAATTCAGCAACTTTCTCCTAATTATTTGTTTTTTCAGATTCTCACAAAACTTTTAAGAGAGATTGAATCTGTTGAGTGTGAAGCATACAATATACAGTATAGTATCTTCACAATAAAACCTAATGAAACAAATTGCATGTTTTATTTTTAATTACATTACTCAACTGTAGCCACAGTCTGGATTTAGTATTACTGTTCTAGTGTAAACAAATCATTCCTTAGTTATGGTATATGGACTACACTGTATGTATAATGGTTGATACATACCTTCTCGCCTTCTCGCCCGCTTTGAAACCTCAACCTCAGACTCAATGGAAGAGGTATCTTCTGCCCTCTTTGCTCGCCTATTTGCCTTAGCTCTGGAGTCTAAAATGATAAGTAACAAGTTCTCACTTCCACAGATTAGCAAAGAAAGATAGAAAATGACACATAGATGTAATATAAAGCAGTTAAAAAAGGACATGGCATGACAACAGCTGGACAATGAACACAAATTCTCTTTCCTTAGTGCTATTAGCAATTATGCATGTTTCCATAATCTTACCAGTTTGAGAAAGCACTTTAATCTTATACGTCTTCCAGCTCTCTTTGTCAGGAGAAGCTAACTTGTCAAGCTTCTTATTAACCTTGTCTGATGGCCAGTAGACAATTATACCCTAAAAGTAAAATGTTTCTTTTAAGGTAAAGCCTCAATCACACATTCCTCAATACTGAAGGCAAACAAATACAAAACTAGTAGCTCTAATAGTACACTGTTATTCTGTTACTGGTTTTGCTAGGAGAAGTCTGTCAAACTATTAATCAAATAGAAAGCAAAGACATTCACTCAACCTTGAACCATGAAGCTTCAAACGTAACCCTACGTAACAACAAGACAAAACATGCAATGAGTACACTGGCTTACATGCAGCACCCCACAAAATACATTGTGTTACACACATATGGAAACAGTGCAGAGTTGCAAAAAATCAATAACGCCTACATATATTATTTTAATCGAATTACGAATAAATCAATTTCACACATCACAAGCATCTCGGAAGCAGTCAAAATGGCTTACGTCAGATGATTTGTCCACCCAGGTTGTGGGTACAACCGTAACAGATAACTCTTCAGCAAACTCAATCACGGAGTATAACTGAAATATATTGGAAAATTCTAATCAGCAAATTCCAACAAACAGTACAGCTAGGAATAAATGATGAGACAAAATATTTTTGCTTATGCAAAAAATTAATTACAAAAAACGTTTAGTGCATCCAAAACGAAGACAAGATAGTACAAATAGACAAAAACAAATTGCCAACAATTCCAGATTTTGCTTGATAGAGTGTTTTTTGTTTTATTTATTATTGGTATTAGCCTTGCGAACAGGAAAATACATGTCAAAGTTGTATGGCAAGGAAATATTACAAAAGTAATAATCAATAAAGAGTAGGCTAAAATACAATACATTAGGAGATTGTTCCTATCATTACTATAAAACTCTTTACTAATAGTCTAAGCAAGATAATGAAGAAGCGGCAAGAAACATTTCCATTTCTTAGTTTCGTACATAATACATTTCTTCTTCAACTGAGAAACCATCAATTCAACCATTTCCCCAGCAGCAGGTTTAACTTTAGAAAAACCTATTATGCGTGAATCGCAAGGTTTTTCAAAAATAGGATACGTATCTACATATAAACGGCAAAACATTTTTGTAGATGAACTTATTTTATCACAATTATTTTTGATTTCCAATACTTCGCAAAATGACCCATTGTTCATTTGATATGCATTATTTGGTTTGCGTATGTTGATTTTTAGAGCCTCATTTTCTGAACTGGGGAGGCTAGCATTGTCATGCTCAATGCATCTATTTATTGCTTGCTTTGTAGTATTTTTTCCAGCTTTTACCCACTTCTTTAGCTTTCCCAAATAGCTTTCGAAGGCCCAAGCTGCACAATTGTCCAAACAGCCGTGAAATAGTGCGTCTTCAGTCACGTGCCCAAGCGTATGCACATTATATACCATAAAATGATTTCCATATAATGACTTGCAACGTTGCACAAAGTAGTGGAGCAACTTGTTAGCATATGATGCATGTAGCTGTGTCAACTCCGGGCTGACAAGGATACCTATACCCACGCTCAGGCATAAGAAATGACGATAGTACTTTCTATTTAAAATACTTTTTAGAATATAATGACCACTATACAATAAAAAAAATCGAAATTCTGTAGCCTTCCAGAACCCAAAATCTTCTAAGACACGTGGTTTTCTAGCAAAATCATTTGTTACAAATTTTTTGAAGTGCATAGTGTTTTCATTGGCTTCAGCTATTTGTTCGTTAGAAAACCTAATACTTCTAATTCCTTTCACCCAAGTGTTGATTAATCTCTTTGTAGTTCCAAGGCATACTTGGTGCATATAATCAATGGGAAAATTATTAATCATATCAATGGATTCTACTTTAAGAAATGGAGACTTGTCATGGTGGTGCTCTGGGTTACTCTTTGATCGGAAAGATTCATTAGTTCTGTCCTTGCCAAACTTGGTGAACGTTACTTTGCTACACTGCCATTTACCTTTCACGTCACACTTGTCACAACCAAAATAACCTGAATACAGTTTAACTGATTTGATAAAAGCACGGGCTGGTGCATCACAAATAATTGCCTTCAAAACTATTGTGAAAGAAATATCATTGAAACATAGTCCATCTTTCATTAGCTTCTTGAGTTCTGAGACCGTTTTTTTCAAAAACTTCAAGTCAGCCGGTTTATTCTTACCAGCAGTTATAACAACAGGAAAAACTTTTTTTGGCTTCAGATTTGAAATGAAACACAATATTGGCCAGAAGCAAGTTTTGGAGCTGTGAAAAAGAGGTAGCCCATCGATATTGAACATTAATTCCAGCGTATCAAATGATTTAACATAGCTTTCTGAATACTTTTTTAAAACAGAAATCAATTGATTCTCCAGACCAAAATTGTAATATTCCATATCTGATACTATGTCTGTTACAATGTTACGAGGGGTTTGCAATAGTGTCCTTGCAGTGTGTGGCAATTGGACACACTCTACAATATTTTTGGATAAAACTTTGAGAAGATGGTCAACAGCATTGTGGGTAATATTATATGAGTTGCACCATTGTATGAGATCTGCTTTTAATGTGTCTGTAGAAGCTGCTTCATCAATATCACTTAATGAGCTAGAAGATCCAGGATACATATTCTCGTGATCGGAATAATAGTCCATTTCAAATCCATTTATACTGGTATTATCATCTTGAGACACAACACTGAGTTCGCTATTGCAGGTCAGCTGCTGGTAATCATTGTATTCTTGAGCAAAATTCACACTAGATTCGTTATCAAAAGAACCATCGCTGCTTATGCTTTCAGCTTCATAACTTTTAGGCAAGAAACGCCGCACTCGCATCCATACGCGCCTTTGTGCTCTCCTTTCCATACTCAATGTCTATTACAGCAAAATGTTGCCTATCATTTGAAAAACAACTTTTGTAAGAGATGAACTATTTCACTTTCCTAATATGTTATTTGAAGTTTTAATGAATTTGTAAAGATTTGAATAATCAGTCAAAGTGTATAATGAAAACGCATCACACAATTTCAAGCATTAGTAATACAGAAGTGATTTTATAATGATAGTTAGACTATTGGAATTTGTATTTGACAGCAGCCTTGAATATTCTTTGACAGGACTTTATAACTTGGTAGAGCTCAATTTAAGAAAGATACGCGAATCCCTTATGTGTAGGCTAAACTGAGGAAAAGTGTCAACAATTTTTGTAATAACAAATTGTAAGATATGGGGCCAGAATAGGTAGAATCTGAAATAACACTTGACATATCATTTTTGTAGATTAGACTAAACGAATATTCTTCTGATAAAAGAAACAGCAAATCAAAAAACAAACTGCTTATTGAAAAAATGGCATGGTAGTTGGATAGCCTATATGATTTCTTTTCGACAAAGTAATAAAGATAAATTTGATATTAGCCGCAATTGTTTATGCTGTTGGAAAGAATGGCATGTGCTAAAACACAAAAGCTATTGAATAGTAAAAATTGTACTTGAATTAAAAAGGAATAGAACATACCATTTTCAAATTTCAGATGAGTTAATCACAACGTTTCCACCAGATATCCTCAGCAAACAATGAGTCTCACAACTGAAAAATCAAGCAAAAAGTAACTGAAGACTGCAATGCATGCTCTACATATAATGTAAATTGGTTTTATTTAGTACAACAGTATCACAAGCAGGTATGCCATAAAGGGGAAAAGAGCATAAAAACACGAGTTTATTTGCAGATTGAGCTTTAGATAATTCATGTTTTTATTACAAGCGGACAATTAAGCTTGGAGTGCACTTACAAATTGAAAATTAAGAAAAATGTGTAACGTAAGAGCTGTTCTACAAATCACTCAAAGTTATTATTTATTCATTGCTCTATCTAAGCCAAATAAAGCTATTTGCAGGTGGAAAATTTTGTTCATCAAAGTAGTGTGCACAATTCCTAAAGTCAATCTGCAAATTGGTCTTACCACATAGGCCTAATTCAATGTAAATTATGTAGCCTAATAACAGTTTTCGAAAAAGTATGTGAAAGTGAAGTGAAGCAGTGTAATGTAAAATTTCCATCTTACCAGTTAAATTGTGAGCAAGTTAGATTCTTCAGAAAGCTGCTGTTGGGCAATGGAATGGTTCAAATGCAAGGATTTAGGAATCACTTGGAAGATAACCAAAACTTTGTGATCGACCTACATAGGCAAAATAAAAATAGTAATTTGAAGTTCGAGATTTTTACTGCTTAGCTGTACTCACCCTGGTTTATCAATTACAAATTAATATTCGGAAGTTCAAGTTTCAGAGTAGGCTTATTTCAACTTTAAGCATTTCGAAAATACTAAATTTTGCAGCCTATGCAGGCTACACGAACTGTTTTGAACGGTGTTTCGCAATGGCTTGTAGCTCATCTAATTAATCTCCATCACTAACAAGATTGGTGATGCATAGAGTTTGATCCACGAAATTTCACTTATTGAGAATAAAGAGCCTGAACATAAAATTTAATGGAGTAACACGTTGGAATACACCACATATATAAAAAGTAAAAGGCACAGTGCGGCAGCCATCTTCAGTATTTGGCGGGATGCTTGTCAAGGTGAGAGAGAGACCTGTAATCAGCCTGTCCGCAGATCAGAGTTCCAATTATGGCCAAAATTCTAACAAACAAATAGCTATAACAAAACCTACGATCAATATGGAAATGATTAAACTCACTCAGAATGTTTACAATGAACTGTCTTGAAGTACTTCTCAGCGACTAGATATCTCCAATCACGTTAGCTCAAATAATTGTCAAATAATGATCACATCAATGCAACTTACTATGTATGAATAGAGTTTTCCGCAAGTGTAGCTTGAAGCCTTACTCAGGGAGGTATAGGGATTAAATTTTTGTCAGAAGATACTAGTTAAAGTTGCAAAAATTAACTAAGCCTTTTTCAAAGGAACATGCAGAAGGAAGTAACAAGTCAAGTTTTGTCTAAAGATACTAGTTAAAGTTGCAAAAGCCATGTACTTTAACAAGAGGAACATGCAGCAGGAAGTAACAAGTAAAGTTTTGTCTAAAGAAGATACTACTCGAAGTTGCAAAAATTAACTAAGCCTTTTTCAAAGGAACATGCAGCAGGAAGTAACAAGTAAAGTTTTGTCTAAAGATACTAGTTAAAGTTGCAAAAGCCATGTACTTTAACAAAAGGAACATGCAGCAGGAAGTAACAAGTAAAGTTTTGTCTAAAGATACTAGTTAATGTTGCAAAAATCGACTACGCCTTTTACAAAGGAACATGCAGCAGGAAGTAACAAGTCAAGTTTTGTCTAAAGATACTAGTTAAAGTTGCAAAAGCCATACTTTAACAAAAGGAACATGCAGCAGGAAGTAACAATCATATTATCGCGATAAGATACTCTTCAGCAAGACTAGTAAGAGTTGGGAAAATTACTAAGCAGCAGAGGAAGCTAGCTGCAGCCAATATGTAATTCAAGGTCCACTAATTAATTGACGTTGGAGAGCTTTCGTACGAAAATTGAAAGATTTTTAGGAACTGCCTTGGGCACTTGTGATTAATCTTATTGTATTGATGTGATGTCTGGCCTTGTGTCATCTTGGTATTCCTCACGCTATTTACTTCCTATTGTTCAATGGCCTCATTGAACGACAAGGCGTTCCTCGTTGCACGCGATATTTGCATAATCAAGTTGTTATTATCATTACCCATTCGTAGAAAATCTTCGTTTTCGAATCAATCTTCAGAACATATTGGATTAAATTCAAAGTGGATTATAAGTCAAATATACTTAATTTATTTTATCTGTATGTATTTCTTTCAAAATCCTTTTTTTATATTTCAAATCAAATTAATTTCAAATAAATTTTCACGTTACACGTTGAATATTTCGTCTTTCAACTTAGCATTCAACTGCAATGAATTTGCAATTCGCAATCTAAAAATGCTAAAATTTTCATCAATATTACCCAAGAGATGGAAGATGACAATTAGCTCATCCCGGAGCTCAACCTCACTCAACTAGAAACGGTCTCGGTTTGATACGTTCACAGCCCCCTTTCGGTGCTTGTTACCTGCCCACGATGCAATTCAGGCAATCCCTGTGCTCTGCGGAAATACTCAAGAATCAGTTGAAAATTGCAAGCGCGCCAACATAAAACAGCTCCGAAAGCAATCTTCTGATTCCATGAAAACTATGATATACATTTCCAGTATATTATAACACAGAAAGCAGCTGTTACATATTACACCATGAAGCGTATACTTAATTTGAACCTTGGAAGATTTTACAACCCTAATCGTTGGTACTCATTTCTCATGAAAGAGTTCCAGTCACAAGGTAATCTGAATACCCCACCTTCTTATAAGTTCATTTATGATCATTTTGCATAACATGTTCAATAGTATTTCTGTGATCTTTTTTATTGTGCATGATTGCTTTTTCAGATATGTAAGATTGATCTCGACAATCATTCAAACTTATTTGTTATACTAATGTTTTACGAATGGATCTAGCTCAGTATTGATGTCTTGACAAATGTGTAACCAAGTTAATTCTCAATTGAATAGCCTTCTCAAGGTATGCAGCGATCTGAGTATGATTTGTAATGCACAGTAACACAATCCAGAAACAATTCGAATAACTGATTCACAAAGATTAATTGTAGGTAGTGTGGATAAGAGTAATCAAGCATAATAAATAATAATTATAATAATCTTCTATATAAGCCGCACTGTGTGTATGTGTGTGTGTGTGTGTGTGTGTGTATTTGTCTGTCCGTCCACAAT